>PVKP010030746.1:0-27651 GCA_004027715.1 Plecturocebus donacophilus
GCATAGATAACAATGGAGAAAAGGCTACATTTATAGAGACTGTGTCAAATCTCTATATGTACCCATGGCAGTGACTACCCAATTGCATCATGCAATAAACTCTTTTAAATAAATCACTCTGGGTTTTTTTCTATAAATTTAAAAGTTATGCACAATACAGAAATTCATGACTAAGCAAAGCTGCAAACTCCATGTGAAAGAATCATCACTGAAAAAGGCAAGGATTCTCAGGTCCCAATGAAGGTTTCCAGTTTAAGACTCACCCAGAGTGAGTTCCACCGAATCTATTTCTGCTTAAAATGAGGAGAGATGATGGAAACTCACTGCGCACTACCTGTGCAGTAGTTTTTTTTGTACACCACAGCTGCATGGATCTCTGTATCTGTGAACTTCCTAAGAGATGGACTCAGGAACCCAATTAAGATACAGCCTTGAAGGTGGCTATTGTTATTTTCTTGAGTTTTTGAGGCAGAGGCTTTGAGGTTGATGTACTGTCTTCTGTTGTCATTATACATTAGAGAAGGAAGGTTTCACTATTTATTCAATAAAACAGGGCTTAGGCATTATACTTAGGATTCTGCTCCCATGTAATAATGCCTACATCTTCCTAAGAAGAAGCTTAATTCAACCATCATAGTAAAGGATGGTCATGCTGACAACAGAAGAGAAAGAGATTTGATCCCACAAATTGCCTACTTTGAGGGCCGTTGGGAAATGAATAAGATAGAGGTCAACATAGTCCAGTTGAAGTTTCTTCAGTGAGCTTTCCAAGGCTGATTGGACCAACTCTGGTTGAAGGAAAGTGCACCAAAGCTGCAGAGTAGAAGAAAAGACTTGTGTTGAATAAAAACATGAGCCAATTTTATTAGTTTGCTCCACCCAATATTTAGACATTTTTCCACTGCTTGAAAACTGATGATCACTAACCAAAAATATTTGTTTCATTGTCGCATTTTCTTTTGATATGACCTATCCATCCAAATGCTACTGTCTATTGCATATATAGTTAGTACAATTGCTGAACAATGGAATTAAAATTTTCAATAGGTAAAAATTTATATCAAGTAATAATTATGCTCATTATCTGAATTATGTTTGATAGAATTTATAAAACACTTGAATTGTCTAATTTTCTCATCCTTTGAACCCAATGGATGATAATAAGTATTCCTGCTGTTTAGAAACTAAAGAGAATAACATTTTTAACATGATGACATTTGCTGAACACCATTCAAAACACTTTAGTTGTATGTTGTTAATACTCATAGGGCTCTCTTATGCTGTACCCTCCCGCAGCACACACATATTGATGAAAAGGACAATTGAGATTCAGAATAATAAGATATTGACCAACATCATCCAGGAATTAAGGAAAACTGTAATATGATTATAGTTCTCTATGAGTCTACAGTCTATGTAAAATCATCCTGATCTGAGGGATTTTTTTTCCAAGGTTGTGAATTGGAGGCAGTGTTAGCATGTCTCTCCCACTTGGAAAGACAGAATAGTGTGCAGAAATTGACACTGCATACTTTTTTCCAGAAGCAATGCAAGAACTTAATAGGAAAACTGAAAGAATTCACAGACCCTTTGAAAGAAGTGGCAGACTGCAGCCTGCACTGTGAGACAGATGAAAAACTGAAAGAGCCCAGAGCGTGAGAAGGGGGAGAAACTGCCTCCGGAATATCCTTCCCCACCAGGGAATCTGAAAATCCAGGCCATGGGGAAGGCCTTAACCCTACCCAGACCCAGAACTGATTTAGGGAGAGGTGAGAAATAAAGTAGAAGCAGCAGTGGCAAGTGCCACAAAGGCATTCCCAATCTCCAGCATGGACTGAGGGAAGCCATTTCTTATTTCATCTCATAGGGGACCTCAGTGAAGCCAGCCAACTAGTTCAGGCAGGGGTTGCAGATTGAAAGAAGCTCCCAATTGAATTTCATGATATTATTCCGAGGGGGGTGAACTCCTTTGGTTAGAACCCTGGGGACAAGCAAGAAGTGTGCTGCAGATACAAATGCAGAAGCCTGGTGCTCAGTCTTGCAGGTGGGTGGAGAGGGGTATAGCTTGAAAGCCATAGTTGCTATGTCCACAGAAAAACTTTTGGCCCAGAGCGGTTCTGAGTTCTGAGCACAGGCTGCCTGGAACTTAGTTCAGTGCTCTTAGTATCTGCACTCCAGCAGCCTGGGCAACAGAGCACTGCAGAACTGAGGTCTGCCTTGCAAACTGTGTAGGATCTCAATAAGGCTTACTGCCACCTGCTATCCCCACTCCCTGTGTGAAAGCTTCTGTGAAGCAGAGGCAGTTATACTCCCCTCTGGAACATTACCTCAGTGGCCTGAGAACCATCTCCTGGCCCTCACAGCAGCTGTGGCTAGCCCCACTCCAGGAGAGTCAGAATGCAGACCTGCCTAACCCTGACACAATCTGGTTGTGCCCCTCCACCCACCCTGGTAGCTTAACACAAAGGACATAAACTTTTGGGAACTCTATGACCCTGCCCATCACCTGAGAAACCAAAACCTAGGGAGCTAGGGCAACATAGGGCAAGCTCAAATCTCACAGCTGGTATTCTTTTGCAAGTGCCATCTCTTGGCTGGAGGCCAACCAACACAGTCCATTACAGCATCCCTAGGTGGAATAACACTGCACCCAGGAAGGAGAAAACTTGTGTGTAATCTCAGCTGTCCCCATTGCCTGCAAATACCAGGCTAACCAGAAATCCTGAGTCTGTCCATGAGACATATTCACTACTATTATAACCAGCGTTTGAGAAAGCCAGCACAAAATGACTATCTGTAACCAAGGAATCTCACAGAGTCTACGTCACTTCCCTGACACCCTCTTGAGAGCTGGCCCTGATACCCACTGCTGGGAAACATGAAGACAGGTCACATCATGAGTACTCTTGCCAATATTCCCCAGCACTAGCCCACAGTGGGGCAACCCCACTGGGTGGCTAGACTCAGAAGAGCAATAGCAATCAATCACTGTAGTCTGGCTCTCAGGATCTTCTACTCCTAGTGTAATGGGAAGAGCATCACATGGAGAGAACATCTCTTAAGACAAAAAAAAAAATCCAGATAGCAGGACTTGAGTTCCAGATTTTTACACTGGTGGGAACTTTCTTTCAGCAGAGACACACTTTCAGTACTAGATTCAGTAGGGAAAGTCTAAACCTCTACCAACAACTGTCAAGTGGCCTTAATGCTCGTGAAGAGTGTTGGAGAAGGGGTCTTATCTCCCCTCTTGTCCATCAATGCAGACATAGCAGGGCTTCCCTAAAGAAGCTCTTCATGGGTACACCTATATACGACTTTCCTGGAGCACTTTAGAATGACTGCATCTTCACAGAGGAGCGCTCCCTAGGTTCAGGTTTGCATTACAGAGATTCGCAATTTCTCCCTACTTGGAACATCAGCATTTCTATAGATAAAAAGAGGTACCTATCTGATCTCAATATCCAGAACACTGGGACAGGGGTGAGGCTAGGAGGTGCATAGCTTTCCTGTCAGCCTGGCATGGGAGCTGAGGTAGCTTCCACCCTTTACCCTGATAAGATAGCAAATCCAACTGAGAGCTCCCCCAACCACATTGGGCACAGCATTTATCCACCTGCTTTAGCTGCAAGTGGTTTCTATCCACCTCAACTGGCCTGGGGTGGTATCCCTGGGTAGGGGATACTCAATAAATAAAACAAACTCAATAAATAAAATACTGGAAAAAATTGAATAAATAAAAAAGTGCAGACAACAGGAGAATGAGATAAGCTTCAAGAGACCGCTGCTATTCCAACCCCATAGGAGACAGTGAACTTGCCAGCATCTGAGTATACAACCAGCATCTGAGGAAACCATGATACAAAGACTCTCTATAACCAAGTAACTCATATGTCTTCACGCCTAATAGCACTAAGAACCCAATTAGGCTATTATAAACTGTAAACATTAAAGTCAGATCCTCAAAAGGAAAAAAAGAAATTTAAGAAAAACAGGGATATCAAAAATAAATTCAAGAAAAAATAGAAGAAATAGTCTATCAAAATGGGAAGACAACAGGAAAGTAATTACAGTAATATGACAAAACAATATTTTGTCACCCAAAAACCCTAGGGTCACCCAAATCAACTCCAAAAGATCACATTAGCTCCCCAGCAATGGATCCAAACCAAGATAAAATATTGGAAATACCAGATAATGAATTCAGAGGGTTCATTATTAAGCTACTCAAAGAGATATCACAGAAAGATGAAAAACAACCTAAAAAATTGTTTTAAAAAGACAATTCCGGATATAAATGAAAAGTTTTCCAGAGAGATAGATATCACAAAGAAAAACCAATCAGAACTTCTGGAAATGAAAGACACACTTAGGGAAATACAAAATGCAGAAAGTTTTAACAATAGACTAGAACAAGTAAAGAATTTCAGAGCTCAGAGACAAGGGTTTTGAATTAACTCAATCAGATGCTGATAAAGACAAAAGATCAGACTGGACAGGTGGCTCACATCTGTAATCCCAGCACTTTGGGAGGCCAAGGTGGGCGAATCACTTGAGGTCAGGAGTTCAAGACCAGCCTGGCCAACATGGCAAAACCCAGTCTCTACTAAAAATACAAAAATTAGCCTGGCATGGTGGCATGTGCCTGTAATCCCAGCTATTCAGGATCCTGAGGCAGGAGAATAGCTTTAACCTGGGAGGCAGAGATTGTAGCAGTGAGTCAAGATCACGCACCTGCACCATTTGATCCATCAATCCCACTACTGGCATCTACCAAAAGGAAAAGAAGTCATTATATGAAAAAGACACATGCACACACATGTGTACAGCAGTGCAATTCACAATTGCAAAAATATAAAACCAACTTAAGTGTCCATTGACCAATGCACGAATAATGAAAATGTGTTATATATACATCATAGAATGGTGTATATGTAAAAAGGATTGAAATAATGTCTTTTGTAGCAACTTGGATGGAGTTTAAGGTCATTATTCTAAGTAATTCAGGAATAGAAAACCAAATACCATATGTTCTCACTTATAAGTGGGAACTAAGCTATGAGGATGTAAAGATATAGAGGTGATATAATGGACTTTCAGGACTCAGTGTTGGGGGAGGTTGGGAATAAGGTGAGTGAAAAACACCTACATATTGAGTACAGTGTCCACTGATCATCTGACCAGTTTACATAAATCTCAGAATCGTCACTATAATATTCATTCATGTAACCAAAATCCACTTGTACCAAAAAAGCCATTGAAATTAAAAAATTAATGTATTAAAAAAATACTGATCTGAGCTGAGGCTCAAAAAAGTGAAGTGATTTTCAAATAATAAATTTGAACAAAACAATGATGAGAAAGACACCATCATTTGCCACCTTTTATTTTAGTTTTAGTACATGAATATGTGTGAATAAACTGGAACCAATTCAGCTACAACTACAGATCCAGTTGCAGAATTGTCATCTCCACAGAATCACATTAAATGCATGTGCATACATGCTCATCATAGGTAGAGTACCTTTGAAGTGTAGAATATGTCTTCTCTCTTCACACTGCCATCTGCAATCTTGCTTCGGATAGCCAGTCCAACCTGCTCCTCATTACCGTAAATGTATGCAGAATCAATATGGCGGAAACCAGCTTCTATTGCTAATTTGATGACCTCCACAACTCTATTCCTAGGAACCTGAAAGAGCAATGAAAAGTAATGTTTGGTGATTAATGTGCTCAAGAGGTAGTTCAGGCACAAGCAATGACCTTCACAAAAAAATCACAGTATTCTTGTATCTTGGGTTAGTTATATATATGGAATGATAAACCCATCCCAATTTGCTTTAGTCTTTCCTGCTTAGTAATAAAGGTTGGATATCGCTGGGCCTTTTCAGTCCCAGGTAATTCCTGGTTGATCACTAGCATGGAGTTTCCCAAGAACCACCTCATATTCAGTCATTTGTTGCACAAATTAATATGACTCAAATTATAGTTATAAATAATTCTTATTACTACTATTATTATTTGAGACAGAGTCTCACTCTGTCACCCAGGTTGGAGTACAGTGGCACCATCTTGGCTCACTGAAAACCTTGCACTCCTCACCCCCCTAATCCCCCAGGCCCTTCATCTCAGGCTGAAGCAATCCTCTCACCTCAGTCTCCCAAATAGCTAGGACCACAGATGGGCACCATGATACCATTTAAATTTTTGTATTTTTGGTAGGTATGGGGTGTTGCTATGTTGCCCAGGCTCAAACTCCTGAACTCAAGGGATCCACCTGCCTCGGCCTCCCAAAGTACTGGGATTACAGGTGTGAGTCGCCACTAGAAGCCTCCTAATTATTTTTAATATAGTAAAATTAACACATGGAAGAAGGCACATGAAAGGAACTACAGGAAGAATACAGTGTAAGTTCCTATGATTCGTCTCTCAGTGATGCGGCACAAAACACATTGACTTCCTGCAGCATCACATTTTGACAACATAGGGGAGATGTCTACAGGGGATGCTATTTGGAGACTCAATTCCCAAGACTTTAACTAGGTGCTGGTTATATTGACCCAGTCTGTATAGCACACACCAAACTTCCAGTCTTGTAAAGAAAGCAGATAGGCAGAAACCCCACACATTGTACAAGTAGTTAATTATAGACACTATCATTATTAGTTAGGAACTGGTGAGGAATTCTAAGATACCAGCCAGGCTCCAACTTTGAAAACATCTGCGTCTATGGGTGACAGTCTATAGTGTTGGCTCTTTCTACACAGCCATTAGCCATTCTGTGTGCATGGCAGAACTAAGGACGAGGAATAAAGACATATGCTCCAAGTATGTAGACTTATACATAAGAAATTAACTGCAACCTGTACGGGAATAGTAAAGTATGTTTTAGTCTTAAAAAATAAGGCCAACTTTTTAAGGAAAGATATAATTTCAGTGAAATTTAAAATTATTGACTTATCTACCAACTTTGGATAAAGATTTGAAAGGTATCTTTTTTAAACAACAGAGCCATACATAGAACAATTTTCTATTTTAATATGAGTATTTCAGAAGCTTTCTATTTCCAATAATATTAAAAAGAACCAGATGTCAGGTCTCACTGCCTTCCCCTGATACCAGCCCTGATCTCTGTGCCGTGCAGGCACTCACGTTTACCAAGGCTAGAGCTTCAGTGCTGTGATTTCCTTACTTCCCCTTCATGCCAATTGCATTACAAAGTAAACTGCTAGTGTTGATGGCCTTCAAGATGTCTCTCTGTTAATTCTTACAATGTACAGTTGAGAAAAGTAAGACAAATTTTATGTGACTAGTCCCTATTCACATACTTAGTAGCCTAAGAATACAAGTTTTCTTCCAGTGGAAAAATAGTTCAGTCTAGAAAATAAAGTCTCCATTTTGCCTGCTTTCATGTCAGAGGACCACCCCTATCATTTTTATGCAAATCTGAGGCATGTTAACATGGACCAAAAATTCAAAATTTCTCTTATGAGGTTCATTTTTTCTTAAAATAAAGTTATTTTTTCTTTCACATAATTTTCCTAGAGGTGAGAGTTGTACGTGGGAAATTGTATTAAGTCCAGGACCAGAATTATTACTCTGTCATGCTCAAGGCCACGTGATAGCTCAGCAAAACTCTCTCCACCCGTTTTCATGCACCCGACTCCAAGCACTGTTACCACAAGATTTTGTTCGATCATGTCTACTTGGAAGACTAAACAATTTCTTCAATTATAAAAATAAAGAAAGAAATCATTCCACTGCAGTCAATCTCCTACAAAAGGAAATGGCAGGCAGCTTTCTTCACTGTTGAGTTTTAAACATCCTGCAAAGCTGGGGATGCCCATAAACAGAACAAAAAAACAGTGCATACAATAAAAATAAGCAGTACATGACCAAAAGACCAGACCTCAATGCAGAACAAAAATTGACTGTCTTTTCTCTCTGAACATAGACTAGCTCTGATCTAGTAAAACAGACATGGTGAGTCACGCAGAATAACATAGGAACACAAAGTTAAAACCCAGATCATCTTCCGCTTATACTAGCTTTGCTCTTTTAAATGTGCAACACTGAAAACGTGATTATGTTACCTCTGGAGGTGCGTAGCTGCCAAATCCCAATACAGGCATGAAGTGACCATCATTTAGCTCCACACGCTGATATTTGGGATCCATTTTATGTCCCTTCTTTCACTAAGCAGATGCTGCTTCCTTCGTTAACATCCGGCATTTATATTCACAGGTTATATAAACAATGGGCAGGCAATGCTGCATGGCCCACTGTCTGGGATTAATGGCATGCAGGAGGAAGCAAGTGATAGTGTATTACACAAGCTGCGAAGAAAATTGAAACCAGCTCACTTGCTTTTTATCAAAGACAATTCTTACTTTCATTACTACATAGTCAGAGTAAAATTATTAATTTCTTGCTGAAGTAAAATTTTCCATCCAGAATCTATCTGGCTATTATCTATCTATATATCTATCATCTATCATCTGTCTATCTACCTATCTCAAAAATTCCTCCAATATATTTATAGAATGATTAGTGATCATATGTTAGACTATAAAACACCTCCAGCAACAAGTCTCCTTCTTGTTCATGCCATGATGATGTCACATCTTAATTTTATGTCATATAAATGATCAACCATTTTACATCTTTCTTTCACACAGATGCTATTTAAAGGAATGACTAGTGAACATTTTTTAAAAGGTGACACTCAATAAAAAATTAAACATTAGAGCCAAAAGAAATTTCTCCTTTTACCTTTTCTTCAGCAAATATTTTATTTTTTTTTCTTTGCATTGTAGAAGGAATATTCATTCCTAATGAAAATGCAGTCCTGATGGTGTTGTAATCCCGGCAACGGCTCAAAAGCAAAAGAAAACACAGAAATCCTGACATAATGTTTATTGAAATATTAATTATTAACAATGTTTGGTCTCTGGACATTATTTGCAATATGCAAACAAACAGTGCCTTACGGTATTTGTATCTTTCATTCCGTTTTATAAGAAACTATCAAAAGTAACTGCCCAAAAAAACTGGTAACTCTTTTATATAATTTGTGATTCTGTTAAATATTATTCATAAAACTAGAAACTAATTACAATAAATTGGTAAATAATCCTCACATCCCATAATTTTTACTCGTGTTTCCCTCTGGAGGAAAGATTTGAACATAATCATTGGACCAAGACGTGTTGGCTCACACCTGTAACTCCAGTACTTTGGAAGGCTGAGGTGAGTGGATCACTTGAGATCAAGAGTTCAAGACCAGCCTGGCCAACATGATGAAACTCTGTCTCTACCAAAAATACAAAAATTAGTCATGCATGGTGGTGCATGCCTGTAATCCCAGCTACTCAAGAGGCTGAGGCAGGAGAATCATTTGAACCCGAGAGGCAGAGGCTACAGTGAGCTGAGATTGCACCACTGTACTCCAGTTTGAATGAGCCATGATTAACATCTCTGAGGAATCCACACCAATATCTGTTGGGTTTTTTGACATTTTAGGAATAGCCATTCTGACTGGTGTAAAATGATATCTTAATGTGTGTTGTTATGTGTTTCATAACTGTACATTAAATGAAATGGCTTAAATTTTCACATCAAAAGGAAGATCTGCAGAATGAGTTTTTAAAAATTCAGGATGCAACTATATGTTCTGAACTAGAAACTCACTTCAGATGAGGACATAGTGTGAACACGAAAGACAGAAGTAGGTATTTTATGAAAATAGTAACCAAAGAAGAGTTGTGATAGCTATACTAAAATCAGAAAAATATAAAATGTAGTCAAAAAGTCTAACAAGAGATAAAACGTAGGCCTATTTTATATAAATTAAAGGTTGGGTTCCAGACCACCAACATAAAGCAAATACCACAATAAAATGAATCACATAGTTTTTTTTTATTTCAACTGTATGTAAAAATTATGTTTGCACTATTCTTTAATATATTAGTTGAACAATAGTGTCTGTCTAAGGAAACAATGTACATACCTTAATTTAAACATTTTTTGTTATAAAATACTAACAATTATCTTAACCTTCAGCAGGATGTAATCTTTTTCCGCTAGGGATTATTCCCTCACTGCTGTTTGCTGCTGACTGATCAGGATCATGGTTGCTGAGTACTGAAATGGCTGTGGCAATTTCTTAAATAAAATACAACAATGAAATTTGCCTCATTGGTTGACTTCTTTCATGACAGATTTCTCTGTAGTGTACAATGTTGTTTGACAGCATTTTACACAATGTAGAATTTCTTTGAAAGTTGAAGTCAGTTCTCTGTAATCCAGCCACTCCATCAACTATCTTTTCATAATACTTTAAATCCTTTGTTGTCATTGGAGCAATATTCACAGCATGTCTACCATCTCACAATGGTTAAGAAAAGAGTAGATTTCAACCCAAGAAACAACTTTTTGTGCATTTATATGAAGGAACTCTTAAGTTGTTAAAGTCTTATTATGAGATTACAACAATTCAGTCACATATTTGGGCTCTACTTCTCATTCTGTTTCTCTTGCTACTTTCATTACATCTGCAGTTACCAAATCCTTAGCCCCCTTAAAATCATCCATGAGAGTTCTAATTAACTTTTTCTGAACTTCCGTTCATGTTAATATTTTGACATTTTCTTATGAATTACAAGTGTTCGTGATGGCATTCAGAATGCTGAATTCTTTCTGGAGGGCTTTCCATTTACTTTACCTGGATTCATCACAAGAATCACCATCTGTAGCAGCTATAACTGATGGAAATGTATTTTATGAACAATGAGATTTAAAAGTTAAAATTGGTCTTTTATCCATGTACTGAAGAATAAATGTTGTGAAAGCAGCCATAAAAACAAAAGTAATCTTTTTGTACCTCTGCATTAGAACTCTTTGTTAACGAGGCGCACTGTCATTGAACAGCAATTTTTTAAAGGAATCTCTTTTTATTTTTGACCAGTACATTTCAACTACTGCTTTTTATTTTAAACAGTAGACTCAAAATATTCAGGAGCCATGCTATAAAGAGCTATGCTGTAAGACAGGCTTTTTAACTCTATTTATAGAGCATGGTTTTGAAATTATAAAAAAGCATTGGTTTCATCCTGAAATCACCAGGTACATTAGCTCCTAACAAGAGAGTCAGCCTGTCTTTTGAAGCCAGGCATGGACTTCCTTCTAGGTATAAAAGTCCTAGATGGCACCTTTTTTGATACAAAGCCCTTTCATCTATATTTAAAATCTATTGCTTGTTGTAGTCACTTTCATTAATGATCTTACATAAATCTTCTGGTTAACCTGCTGCAGCTTCTCCATCAGAACTTGCTGCTTTATTTTGCACTTTTATGTTATGGAAATGGCTTATTTTATTCAGCCTCATGAACCAACCTTTACTGGATTCCAATGTTTTCTCCACAGCATCCTCACCTCTATGAGCCTTCATACACTTGAAGAGAGTTAAAGTCTTCTTCTGGATTAGGCTTTGGCTTAAGAGAATGTTGTGACTGTTCCCTCCCAAGACTGCCTGTCTGGCCATTCTCACAGGGGTGTCTACAACAGGGGTGTCCATTGCTCCTCTTCAGTGTTTCTTAATGGCCTGGGAACAGTTCACGCCCTGAACCTGAGGAGCCGGAGGACACATCTGCTGGCCTTGTCCCAATTTCATAGGATGCAAGTACAGTGTGCCCAGATGTGTGGAAATAACATCTGTGACTAGAAAATTCCTGAAATTAAAAATTCATTATTTGAAAGCTTAAGAAAAAAAAAATGATAGACTGCTAGTTATATCAACCAAGAAACACAGAGAGAAAATTCAAAGAGCTAAATCAGAAAAGACAAAGCCAACGACTGTTAGAACAGAATACAAAAACTAACAAATATTACTACGAACATCTCTGTGCACACAATATAGAAAACCTAAAGAAAATGATTGAATTCTTGGAAATATACAAGTTCTCAAAATTGAACCAAGACATAAAAATTCTAAACACACCAATAATAAGCACGTATATGTAATCAGTAAAAGAGCAACAACAACAGAATCCCAGGACCAGATGGATTCACAGCCAAATTTTATGAGATGTACAAAGAAGATCTGAAACAAACCTTCCTGTAGGTATTTTATAATATTGAGAAGAAACGATTTCTCTGTAACTCCTTCCAGGAAACAAGTATCACCTTGATACCAAAGTCGGTCAACAACACAACTTAAAATCTAAAGGCCAATATCCCTGATAAACATGGATGCAAAAGTTCTCAACAAAATACTAGCAAACTGAAAGCAAGAGCACATCGAAGAGATAATTTATCATGATCAAGTGGGTTTTATTCCAGGAAGAAAGGGTGTTTCAACATTCACAAATCAATAAATTTGATTCACCACATAACCAAAATTTAAAACAAAAACCATATGGTCATTTCCAAAGAGATACAAAAGCATTTCATAGAATCCAACATTTCTTTCTCATAAAACCCTTAGCAAACTACATGTTGAAGATATATCTAAAAATAATAAGAGTTATACATGACAAACTCACAGCTAACATCTTCCTGGATGGGAAAATGTTGAAAGCATTCCCCCTACTAACTGGAAAAAGACAAGAATGTCCACTGTCACCACTCCTATTTAACACAGAACTGGAAGTCCTCACCAGAAAACCCAGGCAATAGAAAAGAAAAGCCATCCAAGTTGGAAAAGAGAAATTCAAATTCTCAATTTTTTATGATGACACATTTTTATACCTAGAAAACTATAATGACTCCTTCAAAGGACTGATTGCTAGACTCAATTTTAAAAAAACTTCAGTGAAATTCGAAGATACAAAATCAATGTAGTAAAATCAGTAGCATTTCTATACATCAATAATGTTAAAGCTAAAACCAAATTAATAACTCAGTCCTATTTACAATAGATAAAAACAAAATAAAATATCTAGATATAAATAAAATTAAGCAGGTGAAAGATCTCTACAAGGAGAAATACAAAATGCTGATTTGAAAAAATCATGGATTTAACAAACAAATAAAAAGATTACCATGCTCATGGATTGGGAGAATCAATATCATGAAAATGATCATACTGCCCAAAACAAGCTACTGATTCAATGCAATTCCTAACAAAGTACCAACAATATTCTCCACATCATTATAAAAAAAATTCTAACTTTCATTAAAAAAAAAAAAAAAAAAAGGCAATCCTAAGCAGAAAGAACAAAGTCCCAGGCATCAGATTACCTGACTTCAAATTATACTAACAGGCTATAGTAACCAAACAACATCGTACTGGTACAACATGGTACTGATACAACATGAATAAATAAGAATAGAGAACCTAGAAATAAAGCTACATACATACAACAAACTGATCTTTGACAAAGTTAAAGAAAAACAAACAATAAGAAAAAGACACTGTAATCATTAAATGATATTGAGAAAATTGGCTAGCCAAAGCAGAATAACAAAACTAAACCCCTATCTCTTATCATAAGCAAAAATTAAGGCAACATGGATTAAGTACCTGCAAGGAAGATCTGAAACTATGAAAGTCCTAGAAGAAAACCTTGGAAAAACTCTTCTTGACATTGAGCTAGGCAAAGAATTAATAAGGAAGACCCACAAAAAGAAATGCCACAAAAACAGATGAATGGGAATTAAACTAAAAAACTTGCAGACAGTAAGAGAAATCATCAACAGAAAATCTACAGAATGGGAAAAATATTTTTAAATTTAGGTTCCAACAAAGGACTTTTATTCAGATTCTATAAGGAACTCAAACAACTCAACAAATGAAAAACAATCCCCTTAAAAACTGGGTGAAAGACATGAATAGACATTCATCAAATGAAGACATACAAGCAGCTGACAAATATATGGGAAACTTTTAATTTATAACCATCAGAAAAATGCAAATCAAAAGCACATTGAGATATTACCTTGCACCAGTTAGAATGACTATTATTAAAATGCCAAAAAACAACAGATATTGGTGTGGATGTGGAAAGAAGGCAAAATGTGCATATACCTACTAATATGCATATATATATTGAATGTACATACATATACTAGGCATATATGCTTATGGAAGACTAAGCATCCACTAAAAAGAGTGAAATCATGTCCTTTTCAGCAATATGGATGGAACCAGAGATATTCTAAGCTCACTAAAACTTATTACAAAACACTGCATATTCTCATTTATAAAAGGGAGCTAAACAATGGGTACACATGGATAAACATGGAAATAATAGACATCACGTACTTCAAAAGGGAGAAAGGTGGAGAAAGGGGCAAATGTTACAAAACTTCCTATTGGGTACAATGTTCACTTTTGAGTGATGTGTACACTAGAGGTCCAATGTCTATTATTTGAGTAATGTGTACCCTAGCTACCCAAACCTCACAAGTACGTAATGTGCTTATATAACAAACCTACACATGTGCCTGTTCAATCTAAAATAATTGTTTTGATTTTAATAAGAAATAAAAATTTAAAAGTCTTTCTTTACAAATATCAATGCCTGTAATTCTTCATAGTTTCTTTCAATGTATCTTTCTCATAATGAATCCTGTTTTCCTGTTTGTTTGTATGCTTTGTTATTGTCTGTATCGTGCATTTGAAAAACAGCCACATTTCACAATCTATATAGATTCCTTTTGTGTCATGACAATGAAAAGCTAATATGCTTGTCATATTCTTAGTGTCAGCATCAGCCCCACATGAAAACTTAGGGTCTTCTCAGTTCTCTTTTGAACATGCATCTGCCTAGATTATGTGTGCCCTATTTGATTTCTCCAAATACTCAACAGCTTTTCAGTACATTATCATGTCAAAAATTCACCGCTCAGCTTCTCCTCAGTGCCATAGAGGGTCTATTGCATGTCTTTTCCCCAATCTCTTGCCAATGGCATCTGTGCATCTATAGTCACCCTGCATATCTACTGAGCCACTCCATAAATAAATAAGTTTATTTTAGTTTATTTCAGATTTTTTTCTGATAATTCCATTTAAAAGCCTTCTAATTCACCATCCTGCTGATGACCCTCTGTGAAAATTTTAAATGCCTCTATTGTATTACATTGCTTCAATGTGTAGTAGTTTACCTAATTTTTTTTATTGTTTCTTTTAGGAAGAAGTGAATAGAAGCAAAGAGGGTGTTGCAAATCAGAAGCACATTGAGATGTCATCTTACACCAGTCAGAATGGCCATGCTTTAAATGTCAGAAAACAACAGATATTGGTGTGGATTCCTCAGAAATGTTAATAATCATTTTCCTTTTTTTTTTTAAGACAGAGTCTCGCTGTGTCACCCAGGCTGGAGGGCAGTGGCTCAATCTCGACTCACCGCAACCTCTGCCTCCCTAGTTTAAGCCATTTTCCTGCCTTAGCCTCCTAGTAACTGGGATTACAGGCACCCGCCACCATGCCCAACTAATTTTTGTGTTTTTAGTAGAAACAGTGTTTCATCATGTTGACCATGATTGGTCTCAAACTCCTGACCTCAAGTACTCCAACAGCCTCGGCCTCCCAAAGTGCTGGGATTACAGGCATGAGCTACCACCCCTGGCCTGATCATCATGCTCTAATCTGTCCTCCAAAGGGAGACACAAGTAAAATTATGCCATGTGAGAATTCATGAGTTTATTTTAATTACTTTTTTCTTTATGAATAATATTTAACAAGATCACAAATTATATGAATAGTTATTGGTTTTTTGAGAAGTTGCTTTTGCTGATTTCTTATAAAACTGGATGGAAAAGACAAATACTATGAAAGCAGTGTTTGCATATTGCAGATAATGCCCAAAGTCCAAACATTTTTAATGATTAACACTGAGATAAACTTCGTGTCAGAATTTCTGTTTCCTTTTCCCTTTGAACCCCTGCAGGATTGCCACATCATCATGACTGCACCTTCATTTGGCATGAATATTCCTACTATAATTAAAAGAAAGAAGAAACAAAATTAATTTTCTGACAGAAAAGTAAAAAGAGAAATTTTGTTTGGTTTTGTTTAATTTCTTCATTGAGGGTCACCATTTAAAAAATGCTCACTAGTCATTCTTTTGAATACTGCCTGTCTGAGAGAAAGATGTAAGATGGTTGATTATTTCAAATGACACAAGATAAAGATGGGATATCATCATGGCATGAACAAAAACGAGATTTATAGCCGTAAGTATTTTACACTCTAACATATGATCACTAACCATTCTACAAATCTGTTGGATGAGTTTATTAGATAGATAAATAGATATTTAGATATATTCTGAACAGAAAAATTTCCTTTAGAAATAATATTTCATTTTGACTATATAATAATGTACTTTAAAATTCTCTTTGATAAGAAACAAGTGAAAACCGGATTCAATTTTCTTCACAGCCTGTGTAATGCACGGTCACTTGTTTCCTCCTACATGACATTGATCAGCCCCAGACAGTGACCAGTGCAGTGTTTGGTTTGTGTTAATATGCATCAGATTTGTGTAAAAATGATAGGAGGAGGTCCTCCAACATGGAAGTGGGCAAAATGGAGACTATTTTCTAGACTGAACTACTGCTACACTGAAAGAAAACTTGTATTCCAAGACTAAGTGTGTTAATAAGGACCAGTCACATAAAATCTGTGTCTCAATTTGCTCAACTATACATTGTAAGAGTTACAGAGAAACACCTTGAAGACCATCAGCAGGAGCGGTTCACTTTGTAATGCAAATTGGCATGAAGGGGAAGTGAGGAAAAGCACAGCACTGAAGCTCTAGCCTTGGTAAACCTTGAGTGCTTTTGCACACGAAGAAAAGGTCAGGGCTGGTATAAGGGGAAGGCAGCAAGACCTGAGACCTGGCATCTAGTTCCTTTTAATTTCATTGGAAAAAGAAAGCTTCTGAAATACTTATATTACAATAGAAAATTGTTTCATTTACGGTTTTGTATTTTAAAAAATATACCTTTCAAATCTTTATTTAAATTTGGTAGATAAGTCAATAATTGTTTTTATAACCCGCATTTATATAACCCATCAATGTAAGCCCATGTTTATATAACCTGTGTCCACTGTTTATATAACCCGCGAATATAAATGCCAGATGTTGAAGAAGGAAACAGGTCTGCTTAACGAAACAATGGATCCCACCCCTCAGCGTGTGAAGCTAAATGATGGTAACTTCATGCCTGTATTGGGATTTGGCACCTATGCACCTCCAGAGGTAAGAATCACATTTTCAGTGTTGAGCATTTAAAAGAGCAAAGCTAGAATAAGTGGACAATGACCTGAGTTGTTCAGCTTTGTGTTTCTGTTAGTTACTCTGTGTGACTCATATGGTCTGTTTTACTAGGCTAGAGCTATTCTATGTTCAAAGAGAAAAGGTAGTCAATGTTTGTTTTGCATTCACGTCTGTCATATAGTAATCTACTGCTTATTTTTATTTGGTACACTGTTTTTTTTCTTCTGTTTCTGTGTATTGCCCAACTTGGCAGAATATATAGAACTCAACAGTGAAGGATGTTGCCTGGCAGTTGACTTTCAAGGAGATGACTGCAGTAAGAATGGTTTCTCCATTTATTTCTATAATTGAAGAAATCTTTTATTCTTCCACTAGACATGATCAAAAGAAACCTTTATGGCAACAGTGCCTAAAGATGGGGTGCATGAAACGGTTGAGAGAGAATTGCTGAGCTGCTGCATAGCCTTGAGCATGACACAGTAATACCGGTGCTGGACATACTACAATACCCTGTACAACTCTCACCTCTAGGAAATTTATGGGACAGGATAAATAACCTTATTTTAAGAAAAAACGAGAACCTCACAAGAGAAATTTTGAATTTTTGGTCCATGTTAACATGCATCAGATTTGCATAAAAATGATAGGGGTGGTCCTCTGACATGGAAGTGGCCAAAATGGAGACTTGATTTTCTAGACTGAACTATTTCTCCACTGGAAGAAAACTTGTATTCCTAGGCTACTAAGTATGTGAATAGGGACTAGTCACATAAAATTTGTCTTACTTTTCTCAACTGTACATTGTAAGAATTAACAGAGAGACATCTTGAAGGCCATCAACACTAGCAGTTTACTTTGTAATGCAATTGGCATGAAGGGGAAGTAAGGAAGTCACAGCACTGAAGCTCTAGCCTTGGTAAACGTGAGTGCCTGCACAGCACAGAGATCAGGGCTGGTATCAGGGGAAGGCAGTGAGACCTGACATCTGGTTCTTTTTAATATTATTGGAAATAGAAAGCTTCTGAAATACTCATATTAAAATAGAAAATTGTTCTATGTATGGCTTTATTGTTTAAAAAAGATACCTTTCAAATCTTTATCCAAATTTGGTAGATAAGTCAATAATTTTAAATTTCACTGAAATTATATCTTTCCTTAAAAAGTTGGCCTTATTTTTGAAGACTAAACCATACTTTACTATTCCTGTACAGGTTGCAGTTAATTTCTTATGTATAAGTCTACATACTTGGAGCATATGCTTTTACTCCTAGTATTTAGTTCTGTCATGCACACAGAATGGCTAATGGCTGTGTAGAAAGAAGTTAACATGATAGACTTCAACCAGTAGATGCACCTGTTTTCAAAGTTGGAGCCTGGCTGGTATCTGAGAAGTTGAATTTCTCATCCTTTCGTAACTGATAAGGGCAGTGTCTATAATTAACTACTTGTACAAAGTGTGGGGTTTCTGTACACCTGCTTTCTTTACACGACTGTAAGTTTGGCATGTACTATACAGACCGGGTCAATGTAACCAGCACCCAGTTAAAGTCTTGGGAACTGAGTCTCCCAATAGCATCCTTTGTAGACATCTCCCCTATGTTGTCAAATGTGATGCTGGAGGAAGTAGTGTGTTTCCTGCAATATCATTGAGAGACGAATCATAGGAACTTACACTGTATTCTTTTCATAGTTTCTTCCACATGCCTTTTTCCATGTGTTCATATCACTATATTAAAAATAATTAGGAGAGTGCATGCAGTCACTCATTCCTGTAATCCCAGCACTGTTGTAGTTGAAAGCAGGTGGATCCCTTGAGCTTGGGAACCTGAGCCTGGGTAACATAGTGAATCCTGTCTCTACCAAAAATACAAAAACCAAACCGAGCATCATGGTGCCTGTCTGTGGTCCTAGCTATATGGGAGGCTGAGGTGGGAGGATCTCTTGAGCCCAAGGTAAAGAAGGTAGGGGTCAGGGCAGATTTTGTAGTGAGCCAAGATTGTGCCACTTTATACCAGCCTGAGTGACAGAGTGAGACTCTGTCTCAAATAATAATAAAAAGAACTATATTTATAAATTGAACCTTGTTAATTTTTCCAACAAATGACTACATCTGAGGTTGTTGTTGGGAAACTCCATGCTAGTGATTAACCAGTAATTGCCCAAGACTGAAGAGTTCCAGAGATACCCAACCTTTATTATTAACCAGGAAAGCGAAAGCAAATTGGGATGGATTTATAACCCCATATATAGAACTAACTCAAGACACGAGGATAAGGTGATGTTTGTGAAGGCTGTTGCTGGTGCCTGAGCTACTGATACGGAAATGCTGGAAAAGGAAAAGTGTGGTTCCTTTAAACGATGCAGAAGTGGGGAAGGGAAGTGCTGGGTAGAGGAGGCCATGGGCCCTGGCTAGCTTCCACCTGTACGGACCTAGGTGAGGACAGGAATTTTTGTTTTCCTGCCCAAATGTTGCATTTCCCAAGACCACCCTGGCCTGCTATGCCCCCATCCTGTGCCTATAAAAACCCGAGATCCTACCAAGGCAGAGACAGAAGCAGCTGGACTTTGAGAGAAAAACAGACAGAGGAACACACAGGCAGCTGGATGTGGAGAGAAGCACATCAGCGGAGGAACGCACAGGCAGCTAGACATCTAGAGAAACCAGCACGCCAGCAGGCCACATGTTGGCAGGAGCAGAATGGCGCTGAGTTTGGCTGAAGCAGTCAGAAGACAGACCAGGCTGCTGAGCAGTCTGACTTCAGGGGAAACGTTCCCACTCCATTCCCTTTTGACTTCTGCACCCTACCTCCACTCAGTAAAACCTTGCACTCATTCTCCAAGCCCAGGTGTGATCTGTTTCTTTTCAGACACCAAGGCTAGAACTCAGGATAAAGGAAGCCCTCTGTCCTTGCAACAAGGCAGAGGGTCTAACTGAGCTGGTTAACACAAGCCTGTAGATGGCAAAACTAGAAGAGCAAGACTAAAAGAGCACCCTGTAACACACGCCCACTGGGGCTTCAGGAGCTATACACATCCATCCCTAGACATCGTCACAACCTGCCCATCTGTATGCTCCCCTAGAGGTTTGAGTAGTGGGGCACCGAAGAAGTGAACCACATGCCCTTGCACACCCTGTGGGGAGAACAAGAGAACTTTTCCCATTTCACTACCTCTCAAGCACATTAATCACCAAATACTACTCTTCGTTTCTTCTTCAGGTTCCGAGGAATAGAGCTGTGGAGGCTGTCAAATTAGCAATAGAAGCTGGGTTCCGCCATATCGATTCTGCTCATTTATACAATAACGAGGAGCAGGTTGGACTGGCCATTAGAAGCAAGATTGCAGATGGCAGTGTGAAGAGAAAAGACATATTCTACACTTCAAAGGTACTGTGCCTATGATGAGCATGAATGCACATGTACTTAATGTGATTCTGTGGAGATGACGATTCTGTAACTGGTTCAGTAGTTGCGGATGAATTGTACTTATTAGTTCCAATTTATTCACACATATTCATGTATTAAAACTAAAATAAAAAGCAGAGAATGATGATGTCTTTCTCATCATTGTTATGTTCAAATTTGTTACTTGAAAGTCACTTCAGATTTTGAACCTCAGCTCAGATCCATATAATATTTTTTATATATTCATTTTTTTGAATTTCGATAGGTTTTGGGATACAAGTGGACTTTGGTTACATGAAACAATTCTATAGTGGTGATTCTGAGGTTTAAGTGAAACTGTCAGGTAATCAGTGGACACTGTACTCAATATGTAGTCTTTTTGCACTCACCCACCTTACTCCCAACCTCCCCCACATTGAGTCCTGAAAAGTCCATTATGTCATCTGTATGTCTTTACATCCTCATAGCTTAGTTCCCACGTATAAGTGAGAATGTACAGTGTTTGGTTTTCCATTCCTGAATTACTTTACTTAGAATAATTGCCTCAAGCTCCATCCAAGTTACTGCAAAATATATTATTTCATTCCTTTTTATATATACACTATTCCATGATGTACATATACCACTTTTTATTATTCATGCATTGGCTGATGGGCACTTGGGTTGGTTTCATATTTCTGCAATTGTGAATTGCACTGCTATAAACATGTGTGAGCATATGTCTTTTTCACATAATGACTTCTTTTCTTTTTGGTAATTACCAATATTGGGATTGCTGGATCTAATGGCAGATCTACTTTAAGTTCTTTGAAGAATATCCATTCTGTTTTCCATAAAGATTATACTCATTTACATTCCTACCAGCAGTGTAAAAGTGTACTCTTTTCACTACATTCATGCCAACTTCTACTGTTTTTTGAACTTTTTAATTATAAACATTCTTGCAGAAGTAAGGTGATATCTTATTGTGGTTTTAATTTGCACTTCCCTGATTATCCGTAATGTTGAGCATTTTTTCATATGTTTGTTGACTGTCTGTATATCTTCTTTTGAGACAGTCTATTGATGTTATTTGCACACTTTTCAACAGGGTTGTTTTCATGTTGCTGACTTCTTTGACTTCCTTATAGAGTCTGAATAATAGTCCTTTGCTGGGTGCATAGTTTGCAAAAATTGTCTCCCATTCTATAGGTTGTCTGTTTACTCTCATGATTATTTCTTTTGCAGCACAATCTTTTTAGTTTAATTAGGTCTCATGTATTTATTTTGGCGTTTCTGTGCATTTGCTTTGGGGGTCTTAGAGATATTCTTTGCTGAGGCCAATGTACAGGCCAATGTAAAGAAGAGTTTTTCCAATGTTATTTTCTAGAATTTTTATGGTTTCAAGGCTTAGACTTAAGTCTTTACTCCATCTTGAGTTGTCTTTTGTGTAAGGTGAGAGGTGGCATTCAGTTTTATTCTTCTACATGTCCATCTTGAGTTGGCTTTTGTATAAGGTGAGAGGTGGCATCCTGTTTTATTCTTCTACATGTGACTTAACAATTATCTCAGCACCGTTTATTGAATAGGGTTCTTTTCCCTGATTTATGGTTTTGTTTGCTTTGTCAAACAAAGATTAGTATTTGGCCTAATTTCTGGGTTTTCTATTCTGTTTCATTGATCTAAGTGCCCATTTTTATACCAGTATCATGTTGCTTTTGTAACTATAGCCTTGTAGTATAATTTGAAGTCTGGTACTGTATGCCTTCAGATTTCTTCTGTTTGCTTAGTATTGCTTTGGCTATTGAGGCCCTTTTGTGGTTCCACATGAATTTAGAATATGGCCATTTTTATACTATCGATTCTTTCTATCCATAAGCATGAGATGTGTTTCCATTTGTTTGTGTTATGTATCATTTCTTTTAGCAGTGGTTTTTTGTTTTGTTTGTTTGTTTTGTAGAGATCGTTCATCTCTTTGGTTAAGCATATCCCTAAGGATTTTATTTGCAGCTGTTGTAAATGGCTTGAGTTCTTAATTTGATTCTCAGCATGGTTGTTTTGAATAGCAGTGCTACTAATTTCTGCAAATTGATTTTGTAACCTGAGACTTTATTAAATTTGTCATATAGAGGAGCCTTTTGGATGAGTCTTTAGGATTTTATAGGTATATGATCGTATTATTGGCAAACGGCAATACTATGGCTTACTCTTTCCCGGTTTGGTTGTCCTTTTTTTTTCCTTGCCTGATTACTCTGGCAAAAACTTCCAGTACTATGTTTAATAAGAAGTGATCAAAACTGGACATCTTTGTCTTGTTCCAGTTCTCAAGGGAATGCTTTCAACTTTTCTCCACACAGTGTGATGTTGGCTATGGGTTTGATATATATGGTTTATATGCCTACTTTATAGTCTATCATGGAGAATGAGAAGAATGTATATTCTGCAGTTGGTGGGTAGAATGTTCTGTGAACATCTGTTAAGTCCATTTTCTTAAGGGTACAATTAAATTCATTGTTTCTTTGTTGATTTTCTGTCTCAATTATCTAACTAGTGCTGTACAGTAGAGTATTGAGTCCCCCATTCTTATCGTGTTGCTATCTTATTTATTAGGTCCGATAGTAATAGTTTTATAAATTTGGGAGCTCCAATGTTAGGTGCATATGAATTCAAGATTGTAATGTCTTCTTATAGGATTCATTCCCTTGTCATTATATAGTGACCTTGTCATTTTTTTTTAATTTTTTTGCTTTAAAGTCTATTTTGTCTGATACAAGAGTAGCAACTCATGCTCACTTTTGGTTTTCATTTACATGAAATCTCTTTTTTCACCCTTTTATCTTGAGTTTATACAAATCCTGATGTGTTAGGCAAATCTCTTGAACACAGAAGGTATTTGGTCTGGTTTACTATCTATTCTGCCATTCTGTATCTCCTAAGTGTAGCACTTAGGCCATTTATGTTCAATGTTAATATTGAGATATGAGGCACTGTTCTATTCATCATTTTAATTGTTACATACTTTGTTTTTTTTTTGTTGTTGTTGCTGATGTGCTATTGTTTAATAGGCTTTGTGAGTTTTGTGCTTTCAGGAGGTTCTATTGTGGTGCATAATGAGCTTTTGTTTCCAGATTTATAACTCTTTATAGCATTTCATGTAGTGCTTGTTTGATAGTGGCAATTCTTTCAGCATTTGTTTGTCTGAAAATGACTTTATTTCTCCTTCATTTATGAAATGTAGTTGTGCTGGATGCAAAATTCCTGGCTGACAGTTATTTTGTTTAAGGAAGCTAAAGATAGGACCTCAGTCCCTTTTAGCTTATAAGGTTTCTGCTGAGAAGCCTCCTGTTAGTCTGATATTTTATTCCTTATAAGTTACTTGACGCTTTTGTCTCACAGCTCACAGCTTTTAGAATTATTTCCTTCATGTTGACTTTAGATAGCCTCATGTCCTTGTGCCTTGGTGGTGATATGTTTGCAATGAATTTCCCAGGAGTTCTTTGAGCTTCTCGTATTTGAGTATCTATGTCTCTAGCCAGGCCAGGAAAGTTTTCCTCAATTATTCTCTCAGTTAAGTTTTCCAAACTTTTAGACTTTTCTTCTCCCTCCTGAAAACCAATTATTCTTAAGTTTGGCTATTCTACATAAATCCCTATTTTGTAGAGACTTTGTTCATTTCCTTTGATTCTTTTTTCTTTATCATTGTCTGATTGGGTTAATTCAAAAGCCTTCTCATTGAGCTCTAAAATTCTTTTCTCTACTTGTTCTAGTCTATTGTTGAAACTTTTCATTGCATTTTATATTTTACTAAATGTATCTTTCATTTCCAGAAGTTCTGATTGGCGTGTGGGGGGTGGGGAGGGTATCTATCTTTTTGAAAAAATTTTCATTCATATCCTGAATTATTGTTTAAATTTTCTTTAGGTTGATTTTCACTTTTCTGTGGTATCTCCTTAAGTAGCTTACTAATGAATCTTCTGAATTCATTAACTGTTATCTCAAAGATTTTATCTTGGTTTGGATCCATTGCTGGGGAGACAGTATGATCTCTTGGGAGTGTTTTGGGTGACTCCCAGAGTTTTAGGTGACAAAATAATGTTTTTTCATATTATCATAATTACTTTTTTGGTTTCTTCCCATTTTGATAGACTATTTCTTCTAATTGTTCTTAAATTTATTTTTTATTTTATCATATATTTTAAATTTCTCTTTTCCCTGTTAAGAATCTGACTCTAATGTTTATACTTTATAATAACCTAATTTGATCTTTAATGCTATTAGATGTGAAGACTTTTATGAGTTCCTTGGTTATAGAGAGTCTTTGTATCATGGCTTCCTCAAATGCTGGTTGTAGTATGTGGGCGGGTTCACTGTCTCCTATGAGATTAGAATGGCAGCAGTCTCTTGAAAGCTTATCTCATTCTTCTGTTGTGTGCATTTTTTATTTATTCATTTTCCTAGCATTTTGTTTATAAATTTATTTTATTTATTGAATATCCTCAACCAAGGATACCGCCCCAGGCCAGTAGAGGTGGTATCTTTGGATAGAAAACATTTGTAGCCAAAGCAGGTGATAAATGTACTACCCAACGGTAGGCAGAGATCCCAGCTTTGCTGAAGGTAGTTGGGAGAGCTCACAGTTGGACTCAGTATCTTATCAGGGTGAAGGGTGGGAGCTATCTCAGCTCACCTGCCAGGCTGACAGGAAAGCTACTCACCACCCAACCTCTCTTTTGTTCCTATGTTTTGGATATTGAGATCAGACAGGCACCACTTTTTGTCTGTAGGAATGCTGATGTTCCAAGTAGGGAGAAATCATGACTGCCTCTCATGCAAGTCTGAACCTGGGAAGTGCCCCTCCTGTGGGGATGCAGTCATGTCGAAATGTTCCAGGAAGGCTAGCTATACATGTACCAATGCTGAGCTCCTTTGGGTGAAGCCCTAGATATATCTGCAGTGATGGACAAGAGGAGAAATAAGATCCCTTCCCTAAGAACTTTCATGAGCACCAAGGCTGCTTGACTGTTGAGGGTAGAGATTTAGACTTTCCCTACTGAACCCAGCACTGCAATTTTCTCTGCTGAAAGAAATTTTCCACCTATAAAAAGATGTGGGACCTATCTGGATTATTTTGTCCTCACAGAATGTTCCCTTGATGTGATGCTCTTCCCTTTAACCTGAGAGTAGGAGTTCCTGAGAGACTATAGAGAGTGATTGTTATTGCTCTTTTGGGTCTAGCCACCCAGCAGTGTGGTTGCCCCACCCTGAGCTAGTGCTGGGGAATATCTGCAAGGGATTTGGTGATGTGACCTGTCTTGAAGTCTCTCAGCAGTGGGTACCAGCTCCAGCTCTCATAGGGGAGGCAGGGAAGTGACATAGACTCTGTGAGATTCCTTAGTTATAGATAGCCCTGATGTGCTGCACATATCACCATGATGTGCTGCACAGAGCCCTAACTGCCTCTGCTGCACAGAAGCATTCCCACAGGGAGTGGAGAGTAGATGGTGGCAGTAAGACTCACTGAGATCACATGGAGTTGGCAAGGCAGATCTTAGAACCACAATACTCTGCAAAGAGCACTGGACTAAGTTCCAAGCAGCCTGTGCTCAAACGTTGATTATAACAGTAGTAAACTCGTCCCACGGGCAAGCTCAAGACTTCTGCTTAGCCAGGTAGTTGCAGGCAATGGTGGTAGCTGAAATCGTGCACAAGTTTTCTCCTACTTGGATGCAGTGTTATTCTACCTAGATATTCTGTGATAGACTATGTTGTTGGCCTCCAGCCAAGAGATGGCAGTTGCAAAAGAGCACCAGCTGTGGTAGTAGCAGTGAGAATTGAGCTTGCCTTATGTTCCCCTGGGGAGGTATTCTGGTTTCTCAGGTGATGGACAGGGCCATATTTCCCAAAAATTTATTTTTTGTGTGTCAAGCTATCAGGGTGAGTGGAGGTGGACAACCAGGTTTGGTGAGGGTTAGGCAGGTGTGTACTCTGACTCTTCTGGAGTGAGGCTAGCCACCACTGCTGTGAGGGTCAGGGGATGGTTCTCAGACCACTGGGGTAATGTTCCAAAGGGGACTATAACTGCCTCTGCTGCAGAGAAGTGTTCACACAGGGAGTGGCGAGTAGACGGCAGCAGTAAGCCTCACCAAGATCTCATGGAGTTGTCAAGGCAGATCTCAGTCCTGCGGTGTTCTGCTAAGAGCACTGGACTAAGTTCCAAGCAGCCTACGTTCAGAACTCAGACTTGCCATGGCCATAGACTTTTCCTATGGAGATAGCAACTTTGATTTTCAAGCTATACCCCTCCACATCTACCCGCAAGGCCAAGTGGCAAGCTTCTGCATTTGTCTGCAGCACACTTGCTGCTTTCCCTCAGGGTTCTGGCAAAAGAAGTTCATCCCCACTTGAGATGATCCTAATATCATGAAATTCAGTTAGAAGCTTCTTCCAATCTGTGACACCTGTCTCAACTCCCCAAGTTCAGGTTGGCTGACTTCCCTGATATTCCCTGTGAGATAAAATAAGAAATGGCTTCCCTCAGTCCATGCTAGAGACTGGGAATGCTTTTGTGGCACTTGCCACTGCTGCTTCTACTTTATTTCTCACCTCTCCCTAAATCAGTTCTGGATCTGGGTAGGGTTAAGGCCTTTCCCATGGCCTGGATTTTCAGATTCCCTGGTGGGGAAGGGATTCTGGAGGCAGTTTCTTCCCTTCTCACACTTACAGTTTTTCATCTGTCTCACAGTATAAGCTGCAGCCTACCATTTCTTTCAAAGGGTCTGTGAATTATTTTAGTTTTCCTATTAAGTTCCATCATCATTGCTTCTTGGAAAAAAGTGTGCAGTGTGAATCTCTACACACTGTCTTTCCATGGGAGAGACATGCTAACACTATCTCCAATTCACAACCTTGGAGGGAAAAAAAAAAACAGATCAGGATGGTTTAACATAGACTACAGACTCATGGAGACCTATAATCATATCTAGTTTTTCTTACGTCTGGGATAACTTTCTTCAATATCTTATTATTCTTTTTTTTTTTTTTTTTTT
>PVKP010030747.1:7713-27752 GCA_004027715.1 Plecturocebus donacophilus
GGTGCAGAATGAGTAGGATTGTAATTCTCTCCTGCCCCTTCACCAGGGGTGATCGCAAAACCTTTTTTGATTGAATGTCTGGCCTAAGGCAGGGTATTTATTTTGACTACAAGGCAGTTGGCAGTGTCATAAAGTATCCTACGTAGAATTTTTTTCAGTGAATCATATGGACAGCCACTGAATTTTAACCCCCCAAACTTCCAGTGTTTCTGCTTACTGTCTGAAGTTCCTTGAGGGGCAGAGGTCCTGGCCGTTCACCCTTGACTGCCCAGTGCTTGCACATTGCCGGGCACGGTGGTGCTCCATGAGGAGGTGTTGAATAAGAAAGTCTACAAGATTTCCATTTTCCAGCAAGGTAGAATTCTGACTGCCTGCAAGTCAGAAACGGTATACGATTAGCACCAAACAT
The DNA here is from genome assembly GCA_004027715.1 of Plecturocebus donacophilus. Taxonomy (NCBI): domain Eukaryota; kingdom Metazoa; phylum Chordata; class Mammalia; order Primates; family Pitheciidae; genus Plecturocebus; species Plecturocebus donacophilus. The sequence continues at coordinate 8,123 of PVKP010030747.1, forward strand.
ATCTAAGACATTTCATGGGAGTTACAAATGTTGTTAACTGTTTACTACCATCTTTTGTCTCTCATCTGCTTCCCCGCATTGTAAACTCGTTGAAGGCAAGAACTGTTATGCTTTAGAATCCTACAACTTGTATAACCTTGCCCTGTATATTTACAGTAAGTAGTTTTTAAAATGATGAGATGATGAAGGGCATTAACAGTTATTTTATTTGTGTATTTTGGGACAGTTTTGCTTTTGTTGCCCAGGCTGGAATGCAATGGCACAATCTCAGCTCACTGCAAACTCCGCTTCCAGGGTTCAAGCAATTCTTCTGCCTCAGCCTCCCAACTAGCTGGGATTATAGGTGCTCGCCACCATGCCCAGCTAATTTTTGTATCTTTAGTAGAGACGGGGTTTCACCATGTTGGCCAGGCCAATCTTGAACTCCTGACCTTAGGTGATCAGCCTGCCTCGGCCTCCCAAAGTGCTGGGATTACAGGCATGAGCCACCATGCCCAGCGCATTTGATTAATTTTAAATGCGCTTTGTACTGTCTGTCACTTTCCATGTGGGTGATGATTGTAGAGTCCCTCCCTTCAGTAAGCAGAGAATTCTGACAACAGGGGATCTATGGGGCCATAAACTAAAAATGAAATGTATGAAAAAATACATCTTACCTTTGTATTTTCCTTACTATGTGTGTTTCTCCTGTTTAAAAATGCAAACTAATACTGTTCTCTTATTCTGGTGCCCAAACAAAAAATATTTCAACTTTGGGGTTACTTGTTTTCAGAGACGAAAGGAAAGACCCTCTCTCAGCATTGGCCAGAGAATATGGAGGATCAAAGAGGAATGCCTTGCTGAAGTGGTGTCAGAAGAAAACAGAAGGCTATCAGGTAATCATGGTTCTTTTGTCCTATGTGAGTAATTGCCAAACCAAGTGCTAGAGTGTCGTAGCTTACTACCTGTCACACATTAGAAATGGTGAATCCTGGCCGAGCACAATGGATCACACCTGCAATCCCAGCACATTGGGAGGCTGAGATGGGTGGATCACTTGTGCCCAGGAGTTCAAACCTGGGAAACATGGCAAAACCCTATCTCTGCAAAAATAAAAATTATAATTAGCTGCCATGGTGCTGTGTGCCTAGAGTCTCAGCTGCTTGAGAGGCTGATGTGGGAAGATCACTTGAGCCTGGGAGGCAGAGGCTGCAGTGATGAGTCATATATAAAATTTCAGGAACACATTCTTAAAGTCCAGCCGTAATTGACTATCACTTGGAGGAAGTAAGTTTGTTACCTTTCCACAGTAGCCAATATTTCCAGTATTACTCATCTATTGTAGCACTTTCTTATTTAAATCCAGGTTAAATGCTTTTTTTAAATGTAACTTTGGAGAGTGGACTCTAATTCTCCCTACAAAAGGATCATGTGTAAAATTCATCCATTCATACTGCTAAAAAATACAATTTTGTTCCTGGTGTTCTCACATACAATATTAGTTACAGAGATTCTCCCCAGCTTACAGATAGTACTTTTGATTGCATTTCATACTTTGGCCCAAATGCACAGAAGTACAACACAAGAAGGGAACAGAGTTCTATGTTCCTGATCTCTTCACATCAGCCCTCATCTCACCAAAATCGCATAAAAGGTCTAGCTACAACATTTGCATACAAATTTTATACAGAAAAGGTAATAATGTAGTAGAGTAATGGATTGATTAAGATCTACCATTAACAGGTCCCTTTTGGATGAATTTGTACATGATTTTAAGTGATGATCCTCATTTAAGATTAAAAAGCCAAGCAAATTGCAATGGGCATAAAGTAAAGTCATAATAATCATTGAGGATTTATTAAGACTCCAGGTTTGAGCTTCAAGCCAGTGGCAAGTGAAAAAGAGAAGAGAAAATAATTTAAAAAAAAAAAAAAGGCCAGGCTCAATGGCTCACACCTGTAATCCCAGCACTTTGGGAGGCAAAGGCAGGTGGATCACGAGGTCAGAGTTCGAGACCAGCCTGGCCAACATGGTGAAACCCTGTCTCTACTAAAAATATAATAAATAGCTGGGCGTGGTGGCTTGCACCTGTAATCCCAGCTACTCAGGAGGCTGAGGCAAGAGAATCACTTGAACCCTGGAGACAGAGGTTGAGGTGAGCTGAAATCACACCACTGCACTCCAACCTGGGCAACAAGAGGGAAACTCATCGCAAAAAAAAAAAAAACAGACTTCTATACTCAAACCTGAAAAGTCTCAGGCTTTGTTGAATGACAGGAACATCAATGCTGGCAGTTACAAGTTAGTTATAGAACTGAAACCTCAAGCATAAATGAAAATTATACAATGACTTAGTTGTTGTTTTTTTTTCTTAAGAACATTTTTTTATTGAGATAGGTCACACAAGATACAATTCATCCAACTTAAAGTGTCTATTTCAGTGGGGTGGTTTTAAAGTACATTCAGAGTTGTAAAACCATTACCACAACCAGTTTTAGGATATTTTTACTACCCCATAAGGAAATCCTATATCCAGTAGCAGTCATTCTCTATTTACTACAGGCAACCACTAATCACATTCTGTCCTATAGATTTCCTTATTATGGACATTTCTTATAAATGGAATCACACAATATGTAGTCCTCTGTGACTGGATTTTTTCACTTAGGATCATGTTTTTAAGGTTTATCCATGTTATAGTATATACCAGTACTTCATTCCTTTTTGTGGCCAAATAATATTCCATTATATGAATAAGCCACGTATTGTTTATCCATTCTTCAGGATGGTGTCTGTGTTGCTTACACTTTTGGGGGCGGGTTATATATATCACTGTTAGGAACTTTTTTTTGACATTAGGTCTTACTGTGTTGCCCAGGCTAGTCTCAAGTGATCTTCCCACCTCAGCTTCCCGAGTAGCTGAATCTACAGGCACATTCCACCCTGCCTGGTTGTAGACATTTGTGTACAACAAGTTTTCACATGGTCTTATGTAGTTTTCTCATCTTCTTGTCCAGCTTCTAGCTTACTACCAAAGTGTTTTTGAAACTGATCTTGTACTTCTCTTTAAGCTGCTTCATTTGTTTCTCCTTTGTCATTTGGTTAAAGTCCATGATCTTGGCTTGAAGTGGCAAGACCCCATAGTTTATTGAACATTTTAAGCCCACTCCTTGATCTATGAGCTGTAGAATGGATGTTGTATTAGCAGACATGAAAACAACATTAATCTCCTTGTATCATTATTACAGCTCCTGGCTGATTTGTTGCATTGTCAGTGAGCAGTAATGTTTTGAAAAGAACATTGGGCTTAAAGGGTTCAATAAACTATGCTGTCAACAGATGTGCTGTCATCCAGGCTTTGTTGTTCCATTTATAGACCACAGGCAGAGTAGATTTAGCATAACTCTTAAGGGCCCTAGGATTGTGGGGCTGGTAAATGAGCACTGGCTTCCACTTAAAGTCACCAGCTGCTTAGCCCCTAATGAGAGAGACAGCCTGTCCTTTGAAGCTTTGATGCCAGGCATTGACTTTTCCTCTGTAGCTATGAAAGTCCTAGGTGTCATCTTCTTTTAATAGAAGGCTGTTTTATCCACATTGAAAACTGTCATTTAGTGTGGCCACCTTCATCAGTGATCTTAGCTAGATCTTCTGAGTAACTTGCTGCAGCCTCTATATCAGCACTTGCTGCTTCACCTTGAACTTGTATATTATGGAGATGACTTCTTTCCTTCAACACTGAGCCAGCCTCTGCCAGCTTCGAACGTTTCTTCTCCAGTCGTCACCAATCTCAGCATTCATAGAATTGAAGAGTTAGGGCCTGGCTGTGGATTCAGCTTTGACTTAAGGAAATGTTGTAGTTGGTTTGATCTTTTATTCAAAGCATGAAAACTTTTCTCCATATCAGTAATAAGGCCATGTTGTTATCTTATCATTTGTATATTCCCTGGTGTAGCACTTTTAATTTCCTTCAATAACTTTTTCTCTGCATTCACAACTTGACTAACCGGCACAAGAGGCCTAGCTTTCAGCCTGTGGGCTTTTGCTATGCCTTTCTCAGTTAGCTTAAGCATTTCTAGATTGTGATTTGAAGTGAGAGACGTGTTAATCTTTCTTTTACTTGAACACTTAGAGGCCATCGTAGGGTCATTAACTGGCCTAATTTTAACATTGTTATGTCTCAAGGAATAGGGAGGCCCAAGGAGAGAGAAAGACAGAGCGGCTGGTCAGCGGCTCATTCAGAACACATTCCACTTCATAGATTTAAGTTCACCGTCTTGTATGGGCACAGTTCATGGCACCTCAGAACAATCACTATAGTGCCATCAGAGATCACTGCTAACACATCACCATAATGGTTATAATAAATAGTATTGCAAGAATTATCAGACTTGACCCAGACACATTGAAATGAGCACATGCTGTTGGCAGAATGGTGCCAACAGACTTGTTTGATACAGGGTTGCCACAAACCCTCAATTTGTAAAAAACGCAGTATCTGTGAAGCACAAGAAGATGAAGTACAGTCTGAGGTGTACTTGTATTGTCTTCCTCGTTGTTAGGTGTCTTCTTATAACCTAAGTTTTAAATTTTCGTAGACAATAAATTAAGTAATTTTAGAACATTATAAATTACTTCCCCCTTGAAGGATTGCTTGTGCTCAGGAGTTTGAGACCAGCCTGGGCAATATAGTGAAATCTTCTCTCTACTTAAAAAAAGTTAGCCAAGCATGGTAGCGATCCTCCCACCTCAACCCAGCTACTTGGAGGGCTAAGGCAGGAGGGTTACTTGATGGGAAGTTGAGGCTGCTGTGAGCTGCTGTCACGCCACTGTACTCCTGCCTAGGCGACAAAGTAAGACCCTGTCTCAGAAAAAAAACCACACAGTTACTTTTCCTTTGATTTTAGAACTTTGCCATGTATCAAGTTAATTAAATGGAGATAATTCAAGCATTAAGTCAATTATTTAATGCCTCTTGGGTTCTTCTAGTTTTAAGTCCTATGATTCTATGATCTTAAGATATTTAATACATATATACACCTTAATTGTTATGTAGAAACATATATATACACAAATCAATTATTTCAATTAATAACTTAAAGTTTCTTTCCATTTACTTTGTACTTGAAATGCAGGGGGAAATATGATATAGGATGGTTAATCATCCATAGGGAAGATCCTTTTTGTACACTTGACAGTCTTTGCTACCAACCCAATTCTCTGCTTTCTTACTTCCTATGGACACTTCTTTGATGATATATATATGTATGGCTTGGGGGAGGCAGTTGGCTTTTGTTTTCTGTGAGACAGATATCTATCTGTTCCTTTCCTTTAGAAGCAAAGAGGATACTGGTTCTTTTATTTCAAGCTCTGTAAGTTAAAATTGGACAGTCTGGTTGATGGGTGTGGCAAACCACCATGGCACATAGTTTACCTATGTGGTAACAAACCTGCACATTCTGCACATGTACCCCAGAACTTAAAGTATAATTTTTTTAAAAAAACTGGACAGTCTGAATTGCATAATCTTTTTTTTTTTTTTTTTTTTTTTGAGATGGGGTCTCACTGTCACCCAGGCTGGAGTGCAGTGACTCAGTCTTGGCTCACTATAGCCTCCACCTCCCAGGTTCAAGCAATTCTCCTGCCTCAGCCTCCAGAGTAACTGGGATTACAGGGGCCTGTCATCATGCCCACCTAATTTTTGTGTTTTTAGTAGAGATGGGGTTTTGCCATATTTGCCAGGCTGGTCTCTAACTCCTGACCTCAAGTGATCCGTCTGCCTCAGCCTTCCAAAGTGCTGGGATTACAGGTGTGAGCCACTGCACCTGGTCTGAAATGCATAATCTTTTAAAACTGAAAGCCATATCTAATAGTGCTCTTAATTTGTCAAGAATCATATAGGAAGGGCCAGCGCCCTTTCCCTATCTAGCTATAAATAGATGATCATGCCCATCCTGTGGATCCAGCAATTTCGGTTCAGTTCTTTGCAGAAAAGGGCAGGTTGTGACACTTGACTAGTTTGTGAGAGCGGAAGCTGTTACATGACACTTAGCACATACTGCTCTCAGAGGCCCCAGATGGATCATTAATGCTTGGAACTTGCGTGCTTTATGAAGAAGCCGTCTAATCAACGGAGATAGATTCCCTAATGCCCATATCATCTTTCGTTAACTCTCTTAAGAGTCACCCTAAAATTACTGTGCTGATCACTGTAATTTCATTAAGCATCCATTACAAAACAAGCCCTTATGAGTTTACCTTTTATTTAACAAATACATTTTTCTCTTTTAACTTGTGCCCTGCCATTTATCATACATTGAAGCTTTAGAATAGTAGAATATTAGTGTTGAAAATGTCTTGGAGTTCTGGTTTATTATCAGGTTTGCAGATCTGGGACTGAAACCCCCACAAGGATAAATGGCTGCCTCAAGGCTGTCTTGTGAGTCCAGGGCATTGTGTAACCAGCTTTCAGCACTATTGCTTTAAGGGTTGTGTCTTCCTTTTTTTCTCTTTTTTAAAAAATCAGTGCCTCTGTTTATACACAATTATGTTTTTAATTTAAATATGGGACTAACTCTAATAATTTTTCAGTGCTTATTGTGAGAAGTGGTAATCCAGTTCCCTATTTCCTTACCTCTAAAATTTCTGCTGTCCGGAGACAACCATTTTAAAATTTTTTTAGCTGTTGTCTTTAGGGATTGATGGTACAAGATTGATAATACAAGAGTAACCCACTGGCATAAAGAAAATATTTATACTTTCAGTCAACTTTTCTTTGATTTTAGATTTTATATCTAAGAGCTTTTGTTGTATCATTGTTTTCTTGCCCTCCTGGAAAACCCTAATTGAATGTAATCAAGACTCCTCTAAAAGTTAACTTGAGAGAGCTTTATTTTGAATGAAAAATCTCCTTGTTTTCTGATAAAATGCTGGACCTAGAAATGGATTGGTTAAATCCAAAAAATAATGAAATCACTTAATCTAGAACAAAAGAGTTTTAATAAATGAACAAAATATTTTAGTATTGTCTGAGGTAATTTAACCTCAGATGAACATTGCGAATGCAGTTTTATTGATGGATGTACTTCATTAATGTATGGACCACAGAAGAAAAGATTGGATATTTCTTACTGGAGATAAGTGGAATTAAAAGAATTAATGGGCTGGAATGCTTTAGCTGGCTTATATTTATGTGCTATGCTTTACTTGCATTCTAAGCTTTTTTTCCCAATACAAAAAAGCTAATAGGCTGGGCACAGTGGCTCACACCTGTAATCCCAACACTTAGGGAGGCCGAGGCGGGTGGATCACAAGGTCAGGAGTTCGAGACCAGCCTGGCCAACGTGGTGAAACCCCGTCTTTACTAAAAATACAAAAAATCAGCCCCAGATTTGGTGGTGGGCGCCTGTAGTTCCAGCTACTTGGGAGGCTGAGGCAGAAGAATCGCTTGAACCTGGGAAGCAGAGGTCACAGTGAGTTGAGATTTCGTCTTTGCACTCAAGCTCAGGCAACATTGTGAGACTCCGTCTCAAAAAAAAAAAGAAAAAACTGATAATTTATCAAATAGTAAGCTCTGTGTCAGATAGTGTGCCAAGTGTTTAAATAGAAGTTAGGGAATAAAAATAGTTTCTATTAGGAAATTTATAGACTAGTCATTAAAAACTGTATACATAATTAAAACTCAGTAAAACTTTTGTTGATGGTTATAACAGAATATCAGACCAAATCTCTGATGAGACTACTGTAAAAACTGTTTAAAATACAAAAATAAACATCGTTGAAGGCATCGGGGACTAACCAAGGCAGCCAGGTCAAATTTGGCAGGAGCCAAAATTGTAGAGGAAAATCCTATTGAGTTGAGCCCATATTTACCCCTGCTTTTTTCCCTTAGGGCATTGGCTAATTCTTCCCATGGGGTAGAGGCCAGACAAAGCAGTGGTCCAGAGTTCGTTTCAGAATCACTGAGATAACAAATATCTGAATCTGGGACCAAGCACGTGTGGACATGGAGTGGGTCATTTCAAGGTGGGGTAGTCAACCTGTACCCTAAACTGGCACAGACAGGAGAAGCCACAATTGTTTTGAGAGAAAAAAAATTACAAAATATATAAATACCTTATGTTAAGAGAGACAGAGATCATGTTCAGAGGATTAATAGTGTTAAAATGTGTTCTCATTGTTCAGCTCCCACTTATGAGTGAGAACATGCAGTGTTTGGTTTTCTGTTGCTGTGTGAGTTTTCTGAGGATGATGGCTTCCAGCTTCATCCATATCCCTGCAGAGGACGTGGTCTCATACCTTTGTATGGCTGCATTGTATTCCATGGTGTATATGTAGCACATTTTCTTTTTCCAGTCTATCATTGACGGGCATATGAGTTGGTCCCATGTCTTTCCTATTGTGAATAATGCTGCAAAAAACATACATGGAGCAGATGGTGCTCAGAGCAAGATGGTCTTCTGAGCAAGATGGAGCTCCAGGCGTGATGGAGCTCAGAGCAGATGGAGCTCCAGGTGAGATGGGGCTCGGAGCATTATGAACCTCAGAGCAGATGTTGCTCAGAGTAAGATGGAGCTCCAAGCATATGGTCTCAGAGCAAAATGGAGCTCAGAGCCGATGGTGCTCAGAGCAAAGTGGAGCTCCGAGCAGTTGGTGCTCAGAACAAAGTGAAGCCCGGAGCCGATGGTGGCTGGGGCAAAGTGGAGCCCGGAGCCGATCGTGGTCGGGGCAAAGTGGAGCTTAGAGCAAAGTGGAGCTTAGAACAGATGGTGCTCAGAGCAAAGTAGAGCTCAGAACAGATGGTGCTCAGACTGGTATGGAGCTTGAAGTGATTAGAGCTCTAAGCAAGATGGAGCTTGGAGCAGGTGGAGCTGAGTCGATAGGGCACAGCCAGGAGCTCCAAGAAGATTGGAGTCGATGTTCCTCTGTGTAAGATGAAGCTCAGAGCAAGATGGAGCTTGGAGTCATTGGAACTCCAAACTTTACTCCTAGCAATTGGAGCACTGAGCAAGAGGGAGCTCTGAACAGGCTGGTGCTTGGAGTAGATGGAGCTCTGAGTAATAAGGAGCTCCAAGCCAGATGGAACTTGGTGCAGATGTTGCTGGGTTTTAGAGCTCAGAGCAGATGATGCTTACAGCAGGATGGAGTTCGAGCGGAGTGACTGGAACTCAAAGCTAGAAGGTTCGAGCAGATGATGCTCAGAGCAAGAGGGAGCTCAGAAAACATACTGCTCACAGTAAGATGGAGCTTCAAGCAGATGGTGCTCAGAGCAAGATGCAGCTTGGAATGATTGGAGCTCCGAACCAGATGGCCCTCAAGTCCGATAGACCTCTGAGCAAGAAGGAGCTCCAAGCAAGATGGAGCTTGGAGCAGATGTTTGCTGGTGTAAGATGGAGCTCAGAGCAGATGGCACTCAGAGCGAGAGAGGGAGCATGGAGCAGTTGGCACTCTGAACATGGCTGTGAGCAGTTGGAGCTCTGAGCAAGATGCAGCTCGGAGCGGATAGAGCTCTGAGCAAAAAGGAGCTCTAAGTAAGATGGAGACTGGAGGAGATGTTGTTAGGTTTTAGTTGGTGCTCAGAGCAGAATGGAGCCTACAGTGATTATATCTCCAAGCAAGGTAGAGCTCAGAGCACACGTTGCTCAGGGTAAGATGAGCTCCAACCAGATCGTGCTCAGATCAAAATGGAGCTGGAAGTGATTGGAGCTCCCAGCAAGATGGAACTTGCAGCAGATGGAGCTCTGAGCAAGAAGGAGCTTGGAGTAGATAGAGTTTGAAGCAAAAAGGAGCTCTATTGCAACAGATGTTGCTCGGTGTAAGATGGAGCTCAGAGAAGATGATGTTCACAACAAAATTGAGCTCAGAGTGACTGACACTCCCAACATTGCTCTGAGCCATTGGAGCTCGGAGCAGAATGTGCTCAGAGCAAGATAGAGCTCAGAGTGATGAGCTCTGAGCAATCTGGAGCTTGGAACAGATGGAGCTCAGAAAAGATGTTGCTCAGAGGAAGATGGAGCTCAAAGTGATGGGAGCTCCTAGAAACTGGCGCTCAGAGCAGATGGACACCAAGCAAGACAGAACTTAGAGACATTGCTTAGAGTAAGATGGAGCTCCCAGCGGATGGTCCTCGGAGCAAGATGGAGCTCCGTGCAGATAGTGCTCAGGGCAAAATGGACCTCAGAGTGGTTGGAGCTCCAAAGAAGATGGTTCTCCAAACAGGATAGAACTGGGAGCAGATAGAGCTTGGGGCAAGATGGACCTCAGAACAGATGGAGATACATCATCTGTGGTGTATTTCATTTACTCATGGTGAGTTTTTAAACACATTATTTAGACGTCGTTTCAGAAAAAATAAATACTCAGTGTTTGTGTTTTGCAGTCTTCACAGAAGGAAATTCTAGCAGATTTTAGTACTAAACTTCTAGGGAAGGGGCAGACCCATTGGCCACATGTACTATGATGCCAGTCCTAGAATCACCTTGCAATGGAAAGTTTAATGATAGTTTAGGTCTCAATAGAATATAGAATCCAAGAGAAGACTTAAGGCTTCCTACCTCAAGCTCATTGTCTTCAAATAGCAGAATGGAGAACTACTTGTCAAAGGTTAGTTATAGTATCTCTTCCTTTGGTTTTCAGATTTCTAATATACTTCTTGTATATTTCTGCTAACAGATCAGGGCAGGTCCAGGAGCACATTAGAGATCTTATAAACCAGGCCCCTCACCTTTGGTAAAGGGCTACTAGGGGTTGGCTCTGCTGGGGTGTCACCTGGTCTTCAGTCTCTTAACTCTTCCCTTTCCTGGGACCCCTGGCCTCTATGTTCCTTCTCCTTTTGGGCCTTGCTTTCTGAATCTTCTGTTTATTTGCTCCGACCTAGAAACCATCAGACTTCAGATGGTCTTATGATGGGAATATCAACCTCTTTCCCTCGAGGACAACCAAGTCCCTACGTGTCTCATCTGGACACCATGGGTCAGACCTTCCAAGAGACAACAACAATCATCGAAACCTCCTTACTGTGATAACGAGGAAGGAGGAGGGATCCTGAAGACCCTTGATGGCCCCTTTCAGCCGCAAGTAGCTAAAGAGAATGACCTCTGTCCCATCTTAATACCAAAAGATTTCTGGGTCCCAACTCCTTGAGGGAGAAATGAAAGAATAGACAGATATGAGCAGGTATGAGGGGAAGGTATCTATGTTTCAAAGAATCCCCCGGAACACATCTTAGGATACCTGGTACTCACTCCATGGTCGAACTGTCAGAATGTTTTTAACTAGATCCTGATAAGGAAAAAGGCAAAAGGGGAATTCCTGAGAGCTGAGCAGGCACAATGAGTATAAAATTGACTGCTCTACGTTTCTGGGGTGGCGGTAATAAGCAGTGCCACCGTTAGATAGGATTCTTATTGATCACTGGTTCCCGTGCATGTGCATTAAGCACAGTAAGGGAGGATCACCCAGACTTCGGTGAGAACTGGGTAAAGAAATAACTCAGGCAACAGAAGATCACAACACACAATGTCATGGGGGTGTTTCCAGCAAGGCCAGCCCACTCCTCTCCTGGAGTGTACTTGTACTTCCTGAATAAAACTTTTGCTTGGTTTACAAATTGGTCTTTTGGGTAAATTCTTCCAAGAAGACAACCAACGATCTCCCAGATCAGTAACGTCATCATGTGATTTCCCTTGTAGTAAGAGTATTTCTGGGGATCGCAAGGTGGATTCAGTAATGGCAAGGTGTATCAGTTATAGCGTTGGAAAGGAAAAAATAGTTCAACTATGCTTGATTTACTAAGAAATTTGTCTGGGATTTGACTTTTTCAACTGGAGAGAAATCACAAAAGCCAGGTGCAGCGGTGCGCAACAGCAGTCCCAACTCCAGAGGTTGAGGCAGGAAGATCACTTAAGCCCAGGAGTTCAAGGTTGTAGTGAGAAATGATGGTGCTAGTGAACAGCCACTGCACCCTCTCTCTTCAGCCTGGGCAACAGCATGACCCTGTCTATCGAAAGGATTACAACACTTGTAAAACATTTGTTTCAACAAAGATAAATTGTAAGTTTTTTGTGTCTTGTTTTAAAAATTTAGTCAATGCACTTCAGCTTGTAGTTTTGATGGTGTTTTTATGATCTTAACACCCAGAAAAGTAATATAGGCCCATGCTAAATGAGGCCTCAGTCTCCTATCTTTACCTGGATTCATATCCTAGCCTGTCATAGAAGAGAAAATCTAAACTCCCAGCTAGCTGATTTAAAAAAAAAAACTACTACTTTGTGTTGTTTCTCTGCATATACCCATACCTGTGGACCCATGAAATGTTGGCATGCCTCCATTGAGACTCCTTTGTTTTTTCTTCTTATGTAAAATATAAAATGTACTATTTTCACCATTTTTGAGTGTACAGTTCGGTGGCATCAAATAAAGTGACAGAGCATACGATACTTGGTTTTCCATTTCTGAGTTACTTTACTTAGAATAATGGCCTCCGGCTCCATCCAAGTTGCTGCAAATGACATTATTTCATCCCTTTTTATGGCTGAGTAGTATCCCATGGTGTATATACACTGCAGTTTCTGTATGCACTCATTGGTTGATGGGCACTTAGGTTGGTTCCATACCTTTGCAATTGCAAATTATGCTATAAACATGCATTTGCATATGTCTTTGTGTCTTTTTCATGTGACTGCTTCTTTTCCTTTGGATAGATAACCAGTAGTAGAATTGCTGGATGAAATGCTAGTTCTACTTGTACTTCTTTAGGGACTCTCCATGCTGTTTTCCATACTGGTTGTACTAATTTACATTCCACCAGTAGTGTAAAAGTGTTCCCTCTTCACCACTTTGAAGCCAACGTTGTTTTTCAACTTTTTAATTGTGGCAGTTCTTGCAGGAATAAGGTCGTATCTCATTGTTTGAATTTGCATTTCCTTGAATGATGTTAGTGCCCTTTAAATAGAGACTTCAGTAGTTTCTTTGTTCCGTTCTCCATATGAGGCCACAAGATAGCTAAGTTTATTTACTTAAATATTTATTTATTTAGAGACGAAGTCTCACTCTGTGCCCAGGCTGGAGTGCAGTGGTACGATCTTGGCTCACTGCAACCTGTGCTTTCCAGGTTCGAGCAGTTTTCCTGTCTCAGCCTCCTGAGTAGCTGGGACTACAGGCGCCGGCCACCATGCCTGGCTAATTTTTGTATTTCTAGTAGAGACAGGGTTTCACCATATTGGTCAGGCTAGTCTCGAACTCCTGACCTCAGGTGATCCACCCACCGCTGCTTTATTGCTCCCAGCCAAAGCTACAACAAGACAGCTATCTGTGAACCCTCCCCGGGCACCAAATTTTTTGGTGACTTGATGTTAAATTCCTAGCCTCCAGAGCTTTAATAATGCCTGTTTATAACCCACCCAGTTTATGGCATTTAGTTATAGCAGCCTGAATGGGCTAAGATAGTCTGTGTGTAAATTACCTTCTTAGCACTGTGTTTGCTCCAATCTGTAAGTTTTTGATATGTTACGTCTTTTATTCATTTTCCCTCAAGATAATTTCTAACTTCCCTTGTGATTTCTTTTTTGATCCATTGGTCAAGAATATGTTGTTTAATTTTTCTTTTGTTGTTGTTGTTTTTTTGTGACAGAGTCTTGCTCTATCACTCAGGCTGGAGGGCGGTGGTGCGATATCTGCTCACTGCAAACTCCCTCTGACTCCCAGGTTTGCACGACTTTCATGCTTCAGCCTCCCATTAGCTGGGATTACAGGTTCCTGCCACCATACCCAGCTAATTTTTGTCTCCCTGTGAGTCTGTCTCATATTTTAAATAGAAGTAACTTCAATTTTGTATGTACAAGAACACGCTCACACTGCTGTCTTTTAATTGGGAAAATCATGATAGCAAATTCTGTAAAAGACATGACAAAAAAGGTGAATTAAAAGTCAAACTCTTTCCAATACTGTTGCCAAAATCCAACACAATACATTAGCAATCTTGATTCCGAGGTTTGTTTTTTTAGTTTTACTTTAAGTCTGGGATACATGTGCAGAATGTGCAGGTTAGTTACACAGGTATACATGTGCCACAGTGGTTTGCTGCACCTATCAACCTGTCACCTAGGTTTTAAGCCCCACATGCATTATTTGTCCTAATGCTCTCCCTCCCCTTACCCCTACCCTTGACAGGCCCCAGTGTGTGATGTTCCCCTCCCTGTGTCCATGTGTTCTTATTGTTCAGCTCCCACTTATGAGTGAGAACATGCGGTGTTTGGTTTTCTGTTCCTGTGTTAGTTTGTGGAGGGTGATGGCTTCCAGCTTTATCTATGTCCCTGCAAAGGACATGAACTCACTCTTTTTTATGGCTGCACAGTATTCCATGGTGTATATGTGCCACGTTTTGGTTTCATAAAGGAAAGACTGGGGTTTTGATGTAGATATAAATGTGATTGGATGAGGACAGGATCCCTACTATTTAGGGTGCTGCTGGGGAGAGTGGTGAGAAGAGACAGAGCCCTCAGGTGAGAGGAATGGACATTTGGTTAGAAGGACCTGGGTGCTCCTCAGGGACAGTCCTGGGGTGGGGTCTCCAGGCTGTAGCTGTGGAGGGTTCCCTCTAAGAGGAGAAGTGACTCTGTGCATTGTCCCTGCAGGGCTCGGGATGAAATAGGAGTCTGAAGACGCTGACCTTTGGTTTGGAAGAAATGCACAGGAAGAAAGGTCCACTCTGTGCTGGTGCAGCCACTGCCCATCCTCAGCCAGGCCTTAGTCCAGCTGCACAAACAGTGACTCAGCAATAGTAAGTCAGGCGGGAAGCTTTATGAACTGAGTTCATCAAGCCACTGACACTCCAGCCCAGGTGCCCCTTATCAGATAAGGGCATTAGCTGCTCACCCAGGGTTGGTCAAGTGAAGGGAATCGAAGCGGTCATGTGACAGTTTAGAATGTTGCTTTCTAATACAGTTGGGTGTTAGAAAGCCTAATACAGTTAGGGGTCAGCTGGCTGCAGGGGTCCCTTGTAGCCAACTGATCATTGGAAACGTGCACGTGTAGCCCATGGCAGCTATGGCGCTGCTATGAAAGGACTGCCCTGTTTTGAATCACCCTCATCTTTCCAAGGGGCTTCATTTGAGGTAAACCACATCCTGTTTGGGGTCTGGGATGGAAAAGAAGAGAGAGGCCGGGTCTTGTGTCCAAGCTCTTTTCTGGGCTCAGGCACCTATTCCAGGACGTCAGCCCTCCCACAGAAATCTTGGGTTGGGATGTCTTGAGAGTCAGGGGAGTTCATGTTTTGGGGGGTCTAGAGCACGATCTGGAGGTCTCAAGTGTGAAGACATCTCTGGCCCTGAGGCCTCAGGTACGTTTCTGCCCCAGGTGCATCCCACAGCAGTGTGGTGACTGGAAAGTCACATGACCGCCTTTAAGAGAATTTCTTCCAACTATGAAGTGCAGACTGCAGCTCCTGCTCTGCCCACCCTCAGGGCTGACATGGGCATCACAGGAGATGATCGCATGTACTGTCCATGTGCTATAAAGCTTCCCACACAGGCAAATGAAAAAAAGCCAACCCCCACCCTCCCCTGCCCTGGAGCATGCATGTCCCCTCTCTGGTCACCCACTGTCAAGTGCGTGGCTTCTTTTCCCAGGGATTTAATGATGGAGGAATCATGGAGCATTGAAGAGTCAGCCACTTTTTCTAAAGCTTTAACTCTGTTCAATGATCTTCAGCCTCATCATGCTAACCAGTCAGCCCTATTAAAGTGTTTAGACGGCAGTGCAGAGAATTGGAGGCTGAGGGGTTGCAGGACGTTCCCCGGTTCTTGTGGCTCTAAGTGGGATTCAGCCCAGGCCCTCAGGCCCCAGCCCCCATGCTCAGTCACTCTGCTCAGCAGCCTTTCTGGACCGTCTCATCTACATAAAGGCATTTTCCACACAACCTTTCTCTTAGGTGTTTCGAGTGCACGTGAAAACCCAAGATCTTCCGAAAGCCCAGCGTTGGCTCCGAGGCTGTCGGGGAGTCAGTGCAGTGGGATCCACCGTTTGAGCTCTGCATCAATTATGGTCCGTTTCCTCTGGTCTTCTGCCAACGAGATGTCAGCAGCTATCTTTACTGTAAGTGCATTTCCCAGGATCTTAGCTGATGAATTTGAGGAGAAAAGCATTTTCCTCCTTCAAGAATCTATACAGCCCAGACCAGCAGCAAGTCAAGAAGGGGCCCCTGACCAAGCACAGGAGCACCTGCAGACGGTGAGCCGACAGCACTGTGGATACTCAGCCCTTATGTTGATTCAAGAATAATGATTGCAGGTTTGTTCCAAAGTTGCTTATTTAAAATAAATCAATAAAAACGCTGAGCCATATTGTTATTCATGTGAGAAAATTTTAATTTACTATTCAATCAGTAATGTTTCAACCACATGAAGATACATTCACAGCTCAGCTTTGGTTCACATTTAATAGTGAAACACATCTGAAGCCCTGATTAGACATTAACTGATTGTTAAACATTTGCTGCAATAGATCAACCCCCAAAATAGTGTTGCAAAATGACTCTTTAATTAATAGACATTATTATTTGGATAAGTTTTTTTTTTTTTTTTTTTTAAGATGGGGTTTCACTATGTTGGTCAGGCTGTTCTTGAACTCTCGACCTCAGGTTATCCGCCTGCCTTGGCCTTCAGAGTGCTTGGATTACAGGTGTGAGCTGCCATATTTGGATAACTTTTACATTAGCAAAAAAATAGAGCAGATACTGAAGTTAGCCCAGGTCCCTTTCCTCCATTCCCCCATAATTGACATAATAGAATGGGGCATTTGTTATGGTTCATGAACCAATGTTTACATGTTTACACACTATTAACTATCTGCCTTAGTCGGCATTATGGATTCCTCTTTCTGTCGTGCATTTTCATGGGTTTTTTTAATTTGCAATGTCTCGCTCCACCTTGCATGCCCTCATTGTTCTGCTGCTGACAGTCCCCGTGCTTCACCTGTTATTCCTTGTCTTTTCCTTGGAAACAGCTAAATTTTTTTTTTTTTTTTTTTTTTTTTGCTTTTTTAAAAATATTTTTTAAGCTGGGCGTGGTGGCTCACGCCTGTAATCCTAGCACTTTGGGAGGCTGAGGTGGGCGGATCACCTGAGGTCAGGAGTTCGAGACCAGCCTGATCAATATGGTGAAATCCCATCTTTAAAAAATAAATAAATAAAAGAAAAAATAAAAATAAAAAAATTATTGTGTTTTAGGTTTGGGGGTTTATGTGAAGAACATGCAGGATTGTTGCATAGGTACATACGTGGCAGTGTGGTTTGCTGCCTTCCTCCCCATCACCTATATCTGTCATTTCTCCCCATGTTATCCCTCCCCACCTCCCCACTCCTCGCTGTCCCTCCCCTAGTTCCCCCCGACAGACCCCAGTGTGTGATCTCCCCTCCCTGTGTCCATGTGTTCTCACTGTTTCACACCCGCCTATGAGTGAGAACATGCGGTGTTTGATTTTCTGTTCTTGTGTCAGTTTGCTGAGAATAACAGGTTCATCCATGTCCCTACAAAGGGCACGAACTCATCGTTTTTTATGGCTGCATAGTATTCCATCGTGTATTTGTGCTGCATTTTCTCTGTCCAGTCTATCATCACACACTGGGGTCTGTGAGAGGGGAGCTAGGAGAGGAACAGCAGGGGGTGGGGAGATGGGGAGGGATAACATGAGGAGAAATGCCTGATATAGGTGATGGGGAGGAAGGCAGCAAACCACATTGCCATGTGTGTACCTATGCAACAATCTTACATGTTCTTCACTTGTACTGCAAAACCTAAAATGCAATAAAATATATATTTTTTTAAAAGTTAATTCAAATCAAATCCATGGTGGGCAAAATATCAACTCCTTAATTAAATCCAGTGTCTACCCAGGCCCCTCCAGGGGATAAGCTTCCTCCCCACCCCTCTGGCTAATCTCCCCTGCAGGACTCCCACATTTCCTGGAATATCTCGCCCTTTACTGCCCCACAGGCTCCGCAGGCTGCGCTGGCCTCTTTCCAGGCCTCTTTCCACCCTGGCTTGCAGCTCCAGCTGGGAGGAACAGGGTGGGGCCTGTTTATGAAGGAGCCTTGCCTCACCGTGCCTCTCCCTGAGCTGTGCCATGTGGAGTCCCGCTTTTCTACAGGACCCCAGGTCCCTTCAAGACCCCTTGGCCAGAGCCTATGGCTTCGCATCACCTTTAGTGACAGCTCTTTTTGGTATGTGAGACCCTGGCCTACATGTTAGGTCTTCTCCCTCAGAGCTGACTCCAAGCCCTTCTCCAGGGCCGGCCAGACCAGTCTGGGGTGTCCAGTGGCTTTGAAATCCTTTGGGTGGGAAGGGGGCTTGGCTGGATCCCACACCCTGGGGCAGTGTAAGGAAGAATGGAGAATCTCCTTGTGTGCCTGGGGCCAACAAAAATGAGTTGCTGACTTTCCCAGGGGTGGCCACTGCCTTTCAGGCCACTGTACACCTGCTATGGCAGATGACTCCTGAGGCACTGGCAACCAAAAGCTGTTCCTTCCCAGGTCCCCTGCTCCTCCCTTCTCGGCCTATGACATGACTGTCACTGGCAGCCTCCTGCTGGATGCTCAGGCCTCTGGCATCCAGGGAACCAAGGGACACTTGTGAGTCCACTTGTCAAAGCCACCACCTGCTCTGAAAAACCCTCCATGAGACCTGAAGACAAACCGGCATGGGTGGGTGTGTGCCCGGCCCTCCCTCCGCACCCCTTCCTCTCCTGCAGGGCCTATGGCGTCATCAGCAATGGTCTATCCCCTTGCTGGTTTGGAAGCTGTAGCGGGAGGAGGAGCTCCAGGATCTTATCCTGGACCCGCTGGCCCCTGCCTACAGGAGGAAACGGCATGGTTAGGCCTCCTCTCCATGAGAAAGGTGAGCACAGGAGAAGCACTGGTGATGGTCATGACACCCGGTTGTCACTTAGTGCCTCTGATGTGCCAGGCGTTGTCTGCAAACGTAACATTTAGACAACTCTCTAGGAAGATGATGTCTCCTTTTACAGGTGAGGAAACTGAGGCACAGTGTCTTGTCTCTCACCCACAGTTCCAAGGACAATAGGAGTTGCAGGGTTCAGGCTTGGTAAAGGTCCTGCCAGCAAAGGAAAGAATTCAATGGGCACGGCAGGAGGGTAGTGCCACTGCTCCCAGCCAATTTTTAAATCTCTAATCAAATAATTTTTGTCTTCGAAAACATAATGATAAAGTATATGTTGGCAACGTAAAAGTTGAACTGAATAAAAAGTTACATTTTGAGATCTACCGGTTTGAAGAAAATTAGGTGTTGGTTGAAGATGTAACAATCAAAATCACTTCCTAACCTAGGCTTCATCAGAGCCACCAGCAGAGTGAATGTACCAGGTTGGAAGTGTGGAGAGAGGTTTTTTTCTCACTTCCCTGAGGGTCCGGAGCACTGTGTAAGCATCGGTGCCATCATGCCCTATCTCACAGTAATAGCCTCCTCCTCCAGCTGCGGCATCTTTGGATCCAGGAAAGCAGCAGAGAATTCCAGAGCCCTGGTGCTTGACTCTGGGGAGTATAGCTCAGGAGATCCCGGGGACTGCTCCCTGGCTTCTGCTGGTGCCAGCATTCAACCTTCCCACCGACATCGATGTCACTGCTCAGGGTGAGGTGAGTCTG
>PVKP010030748.1:0-27744 GCA_004027715.1 Plecturocebus donacophilus
GAAATATGGGACTATGTGAAAAGACCTAATCTACGTTTGATAGGTGTACCTGAATGTGACGAAGAGAATGAATCCAAGCTGGAAAATACTCTTCAGGATATTATCCAGGAAAACTTTCCCAACCTAGCAAGGCAGGCCAATATTCAAGTCCAGGAAATACAGAGAACACCACAAAGATATTCCTCAAGAAGAGCAACCCACATAATTGTCAGATTCACCAGGGTTGAAATGAAGGAGAATATGCTAAGGGCAGCCAGAGAGAAGGTTCGGGTTACCCACAAAGGGAAGCCCATCAGACTCACAGCAGATCTCTCAGCAGAAACACTACAAGCCAGAAGAGAGTGGGGTCCAACATTCAACATCCTTAAAGAAAAGAACTTTCAACATGGAATTTCATATCTGGCCAAACTAAGCCTCATAAGTGAAGGAAAAATAAAATTTTTTGCAAACAAACAAGTACTCAGAGATTACATCACCACCAGGCCTGCTTTACAAGAGCTTCTGAAAGCACTAAATGTAGACAGGAACAACCAGTATCAGCCATTGCAAAAACATACCAAAAGGTAAAGAGCATCTCCATCATGAAGAATCTATATCAACTAATGGGCAAAACAGCCAGCTAGCACTACCAGAAGCTGCAATTTTCGTCTCTGATAAAACAGACTTTAAAACAACAAAGACCATAAGAAACAAAGAGGGACATTACATGGTGGTGAAAGAATCAATGCAACAAGAAGAGCTAACGATCCTAAATATATACACACCCATTACAGGAGCACCCAGATACACAGGGCAAGTTCTTAATGACTTACAAAGAGACTTAAACTCCCACACAATAATAGTGGGAGACTTTAACACTACACTGTCAATATTAGACAGATTAACAAGATAGAAAATTAACAAAGATATCCAGGACTTGAACTCAGACCTGGAACAAGTAAACTTAACAAATATTTATAGAACTCTCCTCCCCAAATCCACAAAACATCTATTTTTCTCAGTATCACATTATACCTATTTTAAAAGTGACCACATAATTGGAAGTAAATCACTCCTCAGCAATTGCATAGCATTTCACAGGTTTAAATAAAATATTGGTTGGCTACTTATTTGTTATTTTCATCCCCATTCCTTCCTGTCTCCATTGTTAAGCACAATTATTGGCATAAAAGAGGTTTTTAATACCCATTTTTAGACTGCATTCTAGCCTGGGCAATAAAACAAGAATCCCATTCTCTCTCCCTCTTTCTCTTCCTCTTTCTTTCTTTCATTCTTTTTTTTTTCTTTCGCTGTTTCTTTCTTTCTCCTTTTCTCTCTTTTTCTAAAAAAAAAAACAAACAAAAAATATATACAATTATTATGCCAATTAATTTATAAGTGTTAATAGTTAATCTCCTTTGAATTTATTTCCTTTGTTCTTCCTTATGTATAAAATTTAAGCTCCCAGGTAATGACAAGTGTAGTATCATTGATTTTCCCTCTTCTCTTCTGCTAGCAACCTTTACCATCTTGTTTTACAAATTGTGATGAGTAAAGTTAGAAAACTATTAATTTCTAACTATACTCATCACAATTTTTAAAAAAAGAAACTAAGGTAATTATTGGGTGTAGAAATGTGTTCCACGTCTTTTGAAATATCAGAACTTTAAACCAGAAATTCAAAAATTTGCACTCTCTCTGTGCAAAAGTTTGTGCTTAACTTCATGTTAAAAATCAGAGCTCCTATGCTTTGTCCCATTTAAAAAACATCCTTTTATTTAAAACCATTTTATAAAGGATGCTCCATTATAGGAGAAGAAACCTGGCCCTCTAAATGAAATATGTATGCTTCATACATTTTCACTGGCAATGATACCAGACAGGAAAATCAGTTTTAATGAACATTTTCTGGGCATTTCTGGGTCATTATGACTGTACTTTGGTTGCAAGAGCTAGAAAAATATGTTGGAAGACACAGAGTGACACATAAATTTATTTTTTAGAAATGCTGCATAAACTTTCATCCTTAGCAAGATAAATCCACCATAAAGCAATTTTATACTACCTGGTACCTGGATTGCCCAAGCAATAGATTTGTATGAGTAATGAGTGGCTTATTAGTTATGCCACTGTTTAATGTTTCTTTTTTTAAATAACATTTTATTGCACTTTAGGTTCTGGGGTACATGGGCAAAACATGCAGGATTGTTGCATAGGTACCTACATGGCAATATGGCTTGCTGCCTCCATCCCCCCATCACATATATCTGGCATTTCTCCCCATGTTATCCCTCCCCAACCTCCCTACCCCCTGCTCTCAAGCCCAACAAACCGCAGTGTGTGATGCTACATTCCCTGTGTCCATGTGTTCTCATTGCTCAGCACTCACCTATGAGTGAGAACATGCGGTGTTTGTTTTCTATTCGTGTGCCAGTTTGCGGAGAACAATGGTTTCCAGGATCATCCATGTCCCTGCAAAGGACACAAACTCATATTTTTTTGTGACTGCATAGTATTCTATTGTGGATATATGCCACATTTTCCTTGTCCATTCTATCATTGATGGGCATTTGGGTTGGTTCCAAGTCTTTGTTATTGTAAACAGTGCCACGATGAACGTAATTGTGCATGTGTCTTTATAAGAGAACGATTTATAATCCTTTGGATATATACCCAGTAATGGGATTGCTGGGTCAAATGGAATTTCTAGTTACAGATCCTTGAGGAATCTCCACACTGTCTTGCACAATGGTTGAACTAATTTACACTCCCACCAACAGTGTAAAAGTGTTACTTTTTCTCCACATCCTCTCCAGCATCTGTTGTCTCCAGATTTTTTAATGATCACCATTGTAACTGGCGTGAGATGGTATCTCAATGTGGTTTTGATTGGCATTTCTCTAATGACCAGTGATGATGAGCATTTTTTCATATGTTTGTTGGCCTCATGTATGTCTTCTTTTAAAAGTGTCTGTTCATGTCCTTCACCCACTTTTGAATGGGCTTGCTCATTTTTTTATTGTAAATTTGTTTTAGTTCTTTGTAGAATCTGGATATTAGCCCTTTGTCAGATAGGTAGATTGCAAAATTTTTTTCCCATTCCCAACTGTTGGTTGCCAGTTCACTCTAATGATTGTTTCTTTTGCTCTACAGAAGCTCTGGGGTTTAATTAGATCCTGTTTGTCTATTTTGGTTTTTGTTGCCAGTGCTTTTGGTGTTTTATTCGTGAAATCCTTGCCTATACCTATGTCCTGAATGGTTTTGCAGAGATTTTCTCCTAGGGTTTTTATGGTGTTAGGCCTTATGTTTAAGTCTTTAATCCATCTGGAGTTAATTTTAGTGTAAGGTGTCAGAAAGGGATTCAGTTTCTGCTTTCTACACATGGTTACTGTTTTCCCAACACCATTTATTAAACATTACATCCTATCCCCATTGCTTGTTTTTGTCAGGTTTGTCAAAGATCAGATGGTTGTAGATGTGTGGCATTGTCTCTGAGGCCTCTGTCCTGTTCCATTGGTCTATATCTCTGTTTTGGTACCAGTACCATGCTGTATTGATTACTGTAGCCTTGTAGTATAGTTTGAAGTCAGGTAGCATGATGACTCCAGCTTTGTTCTTTTTGCTTAGGATTGTCTTGGCTATGTGGGCTCTCTTTTGGTTCCATATGAAGTTTAAGGTGTTTTTTTTCCAGTTCTGTCAAGATGGTCATAGGTAGCTTGATGGGGATAGCATTGAATCTACAAATTACTTTTTGCAGTATGGCCATTTTCACAATATTGATTCTTCCTAACCATGAACATGGAATGTTTTCCCATCCATTTGTGTCCTCTTTTATTTCCTTGAGCAATGTTTTGTAGTTCTCCTTAAAGAGGTCCTTTACATCCTTTGTTAGTTGTCCTAGGTATTTTATTCTCTTTGTAGCAATTGTGAAGGGTAGTTTGTGTTTGATTTGGTTCTCTTTAAGTCCGTTATTGTGTATAGGAAAGCTTGTGATTTCTGTGCATTGATTTTGTAGCCTGAGACTTTGCTGAAGTTGCTTATCAGTTTAAGGAGATTTTGGGCTGAGATGATGTGGTCTTCTAAATATACAATCATGTCATCTGCAAATAGAGACAATTTGACTTCCTCCTTTCCTAATTGAATATCCTTTATTTCTTTTTCTTGCCTGATTGCTCTGGCTAGAACTTCCAATACTATATTGAATAGGAGTGGTGAGAGAGGGCATCCTTGTCTAGTGCCAGATTTCAAAGGGAATGCTTCCAGTTTTTGCTCATTCAGTATGATATTGGCTGTGGGTTTGTCATAAATAGCTTTTATTATTTTGAGATACATTCCATGGATACCTAGTTTATAGAGAGTTTTTAGCATAAACCGCTGTTGAATTTTGTTGAAGGCCTTCTCTGCATCTATTGAGATAATCATGTGGTTTTTGTCTCTGCTTCTGTTTATGTGGTGGATTACATTTATAGAATTGCGTAGGTTGATTCAGCCTTGCGTCCCTGGAATGAAGCCTACTTGATCGTGATGGATAAGCTTTCTGATGTGCTGTTGCAATTGGTTTGCCAGTATTTTATTAAAGATTTTTGCATCTATGTTTATCATGGATATTGGCCTGAAGTTTTCTTTTTCTGTTGAGTCTCTGCCGAGTTTTGGTATCAGGATGTGTTGGTCTTATAAAATGATTTGGGAAGGATTCCCTCTTTTTGGATTGTTTGGAATAGTTTCAGAAGGAGTGGTACCAACTCCTCTTTATATGTCTGGTAGAATTTGGCTGTGAACCCATCCGGATGTGGGCATTTTTTGGTTGGTAGGCTATTAATTGCTGCCTCAACTTCAGCCTTTGTTATTGGTCTGTTCAAGGTTTCAACTTCTTCCTGGTTCAGTCTTGGGAGGGTGCAAGTGTCCAGGAATTTATCCATTTCTTCCAGGTAAACTAGTTTGTCTGCATAGAGTAATTTGTAGTAATCTGTGATGGTAGTTTGTCTTTCTGTGGAATCGGTGGTGATATCCCCTTTATCATTTTTTAATTACATCTATTTGATTCTTCTCCCTTTTCTTTTTTATTAATCTGGCTAGCAGTCTATTTTGTTGATCTTTTCAAAAAGAACAGCTCCTGGATTTATTGATTTTTTTTGAAGGGTTTTTTTGTGTCTCCATCTCCTTCAGTTCTGCTTTGATCTTAGTTATTTCTTGTCTTCTGCTAGCTTTTGAGTTTTATTGATCTTGCTCCTTTAGCTCTTTCAATTTTTATGATAGGGTGTCAATTTTATATCTTCCTTGTTTCTCATGTGGGCATTTATGGCTAGAAATTTTCCTCTAGACACTGCTTTAAATGTGTCCCAGAGATTCTGGTAATTTGTGTCTTCATTCTTGTTGGTTTCAAAGAACATCTTTATTTCTACCTTCATTTCATTGTTTATCCAGTCAACACTCAAGAGCCAGTTGTTCAGTTTCCATCAAGTTTTGTGGTTCTGAGTTAGTTTCTTAATCCCGAGTACTAATTTGATTGCACTGTGGTCTGAGAGACTGTTATGATTTGCATTCTTTTGCATTTGCTGTGCTTTTGCACATAATTTACTTCCAATTATGTGGTCAATTTTAGAGTAGATGTGATATGGTGCTGAGAAGAATGTATATTCTCTGGATTTTGGGTGGAGAGTTCTGTAGAATGTCTATTAGTTTTGCTTGGTGCAGGTGTGAGTTCAAGTCCTGGATATCCTTGTTAATTTTCTGTCTCGTTGATCTGTCTAATATTGACAGTGGATTGTTAAAGTCTCCTACTATTATTGTGTGTGAGTCTAAGTATCTTTGTAGGTCATTAAGAACTTCCTTTATGTACCTGGGTGCTCCTATATTGGCTGCCTATATATTTAGGATCCTTAGCTCTTCTTATTGCATTGATCCTTTTACCATTATGTAATGCCCTTCTTTGTTGATTTAAAGTCTATTTTATAAGAGACTAGAATTGCAACTCCTGGTTTTTTTTTGTTCTCCATTTGCTTGGTAAATCTTCCTCCATCCCTTTATTTTGAGCCTATGTGTGTCCTTGCAAATGCTATATGTTTCCTGGATACAGCACACCAATGGGTTTTGACTTTTTATCCAATTTGCCAGTCTGTGTCTTTTGCTTTTGGCATTTGCCCATTTACATTTAAGGTTAATATTGTTATGTATGAATTTGATCCTGCCATTTTGATGCTAGCTGGTTGTTTTGCCCATTAGTTGATGCAGTTTCTTCATTATGTCGATGCTTTTTACCATTTGGTACGTTTTTGGAGTGCCTGGTCCAGGTTGTTCCTTTCCCTGTTTAGTGCTTCTTTCAGGAGCTCTTGTAAGGCAGACCTGATAGTGATGAAATCTCACAGCAATTGCTAGTTTGTAAGGGATTTTATTTCTCCTTTGATTATGAAGCTTAGTTTGGCTGGATATGCAATTCTTAGTGGAAAGTTCTTTTCTTTAAGGATGTTGAATATTGGCCCCACTCTCTTCCGGCTTGTAGGGTTTCTGCTGAGAGATCCACTGTGACTCTGATGGGCTTCCCTTTGTGTGTAACCTAACCTTTCTCTTTGGCTGCCCTTAGCATTTTTTTCCTTCATTTCAACCCTGATGAATCTGATGATTGTTTGCCTTGGGTTTGCTATTCTTGAGGAATATCTCTGTGTTCTCTATATTTCCTAGACTTGAATATTGGCCTGCCTTTCTAGGTTGGGGAAGTTCTCCTGGATAATATCCTGAAGAGTGTTTTCCAGCTTGGATTCATTCTCTCCTTCACATTCAGGTACACCTATCAAATATAGATTAGGTCTTTTCGTATAATCCCATAGTTCTTGGAGGCTTCGTTCATTTCTTTTCACTGTTTTGTCTCTAATCTTGCCTTCTCATTGGATTTCATTGAGTTGATCTTCGATAACTGATACCCTTTCTTCTGCTTGATCAATTTGGCTATTGAAACTTGTGTATGCTTCACGAAGTTCTCGTGTTGTATTTTTCAGCTCCATTAAGTCATTTATATTCTTCTCTAAGCTGTTTATTCTTGTTAACATTTTTTTCAAACCTTTTTTCAATGTTCTTAATTTCTTTGCATTGGGTTAGAACATGTGCTTTTAGCTCAAAGAAGTTTGTTATTACCTACCTTCTGAAGCCTGTTTCTGTCAATTTATCAGACTCACTCTCCATCCAACTTTGTTCCTTTACTGGTGATGAGTTGCGATCCCTTGGAGGAGGCGAGGCATTCTGGTGTTGGGTGTTTTCATCCTTTTTTCACTGGTTTCTTCCCATCGTTGTGGATTGATCTACCTGTGGTCTTTTTAGTTGCTGACTTTCAGATGTGGTCTCTGAGCAGACATCCTTTCTGTTGATGATGAAGTTAACTTCTTTCTGTTTTTTTACTTTTCCTTCTAACAGTCAGGCTCCTCTGCTTAGGACTGCTGGAGGTCCACTCCAGACCCTGCTTGCCTGGGGATCACCTGTGGCGGCCTCTGCATTGTTCTCACTGAGAACAGCACTCCAGAGCTGTTCCCATTCAGCCATCTTGGATCAAGCCAACTACTTTAATGCTTCTTAAGTATCCTGGATAAAAAGAAAAATTTTCAAAAATTTCTCCAGAGAAAAAATTTGTTTGAAAAAATTTGAAAATTATGTATGTATTGTATCCATTGAAAGCCAAATTTGAGCATTTTGCATTATTCTCTGTGACCTTTTAACTGAAGGAACAAAAGTGAAGACATTCAAAGACAATAATCATCTAATGACAATATTCAGCATTCAAAGACAATAATCAGCCAAATTATTTGGTTGCTTTTCTCTATCTCCAATTATGTTTTGGTTTGTTTCAATCATTTTTGGACAATATCTGTTTTATTGCTTCAATTTATAGGAGTTGCTATGGAATTAAACACATAAAATACTCTTTTTAAACCTGAGTTATTCTGGTGATATTTCAGAGTATTGCCAAGAAGGCTGTGGGATCAACTGTGGAAGATTTGACAATTAGAATCCCAGTGTCAGGCTTGAAACTTTTAGACAGGTAGTAACTTTCCAACCAATCTTTCCAATTCTTGCATTACTTGGATCAATAACAAGAACCCTAAGAAAGACAGCATCTGTTTCACCACTTTATGTCACATGCTCACCCCTGGACTTCAGATGGGCAAGGCACTTCAAATATAGAGCTACCTTATTCCCACAAAATGAAAGGGAAAAGAGAAAGGAGGTGTGATGTAAGGAAGTGAGAGTGAAAAGAAAGTTGTTTAACCAATTAACAACAACGATATCCAACAACAAATATTCACTATGCTCAATCTCTGAGATGTTGAGTTTAACAATATGTTATTTAATATTAAAAAATACTTATCTACATTTTGTTTTGCAAGGATGAGATTTCTGAGTTTTAAATTATTTATCTATTTAGAGAATCAAGTAAGAGGAATACAAATGTCCTTTTGCACCATGGTAAACAAGAATCAATAAAATAACTCCCCACCAAATGCTTTGCTTGTATGTTGAGCCTTTTGCTGTTTATAAAGTATTTTAGCACTTATTATCTTATTTGTCTCTGTTAAATCATACGTTTAGTGGAAAAAACATTGCTTTTTGTATCATTTTACAGATGAAGATGACTTGATAATCACAAAATTAGTTCTAAATGTAGAAAGGGCAATTCAAGAAATAGAAACAATACTGTCTTCTTTTCACAGAGGTTGGGGAAATAAAGCAGAGAGGGCTGAATCACTAGGTGCTCCATGAGCCTCTATCATGCTAAGCATTTTGGCAGTTGCTGAAGTGCTCATGCAAAGACAAATCACAGTCAGAAACATTTATGATGGCTTAGCAAAAAGATAAGACTTTAAATGAAGAATATGTTGTATCCAACTTTTTAATCACTTGGCTAGGCAGGGCTTGGTGATTCACACCTGTAGTCCCAGCATTTTGGGAGGCCAAGGTGGGTGGATTGCTTGAGGCCAGGAGTTGGAAACCAGCCCAGAAAAAAATGGCCAAACCCTGTCCTACAAAAAAATTAACAGAACGTGGTAACATTTGCCTGTGGTCCCACCTACTCTGGAATATGAGGTGGGAGGATCACCAGAGCCCAAGGAGGTTGAGGTTGTAGTGAGCAGAAATCATGCCACTGCCCTCCAGCCTGGGCACAGAGGGAGACTCTTTCTCAACACATAGT
This sequence comes from Plecturocebus donacophilus, assembly GCA_004027715.1. NCBI lineage: Eukaryota > Metazoa > Chordata > Mammalia > Primates > Pitheciidae > Plecturocebus > Plecturocebus donacophilus. Next base: position 9,155 of record PVKP010030748.1, read on the forward strand.
TAAATAAATCACTTGAATACTTGGATACATGAAACTTAGGTCTTTTTTTTTTTTTTCCATCCATGAAGTCCATCTTAGCCAGCATTACTTTTATAACTTTGTTTGTATGCTGAATATATTCTGTAGTCTTTCAGTACATTTGTATCTTGTATACTATCTAGTCAAAATTTAATCTGGAGAGTGTTTTCCAGATGAGAAAATATAAATCTATATCTAATGTATTGTTGAAGATATTATTTCAGGTGGTAGCCAAAACACAGAAACAATTACTTACCATTTGCTGATTAGGCAGAATACCAATTTCCAATCCTTCTGGAACGTAAGACTAAAGTCTGAACGTTTGCTACTTTTAACAGAAAACAGAATTTCTGTCAAACAGATATGTAACCGATTTTGCAGAGAAACTACCTTTCTGATCACAAAGTTTTAATTTTTAAAGTTTCTGATTTCAATATTTGGTAGACACAAAGTACTATTTATAAAATTTACATAATTTAGAAAGAATAATGTTGCAATGATCAGCAATGTACTTACCACTTATTTTAAATTAAGACACTATTATCATTTTTGAAGATCCTTTATGCTCTGTTCCAATCTACTTCCTTTCTTCTTCAGAAGTAACCATTATCTTAAATTTTACACATTTTATTTTTTGCTTTTCTTTGTAGTATTATCACAAATTATCACATATGTTAGTATTATCACATATGTTGGTATTATCACATATGACATATACTAGTGCCCCTAAATACTTTCTTTCATTTTTTGTATTTCTAACTTTATAAAAAGAAAATCACAATGCATTCATTCTGCAATTTGTTTTTGACTCAGCATTCTTTTTCAGATTTTTGCTTTATGGTACTTATAACTATAATTCTTTAATTTTCCCAGCTGGGTAGTGTTATAAAGGCAATAATTTATTTATCTTTTCTCATTTTTCTATTTATTTGCTAACACAAAATAGAGTACTGTGAAATTTTTGGAAGTGTCTCTTAGTGCACATATGAAGTTGATCCTCTAAGGTAAATACATAGGGTTGAAATTGCTGTTTCATTGATATTTGCATGTTCAAATTTAGTTGAAAATGCCTATAATAGTTTGGGTTCCTGAGAAGCAGGCTTGAAACAAGGAACTAAGTATGAGTTGTTTATCTGGAAGGTGATTGCAAAAGAGATATAAAAGGGAACATATTCACCCATTATTCAGCTACTAATGGGTGAATTTTCAAGGAAATTACCATTGTGGATAACTTTTTCATAATACTGTTGAGAACCTGTCATAACCAGTGTAGCATGTGGCTGGGCTTCAGAGATATCCAGCCCTAAGTGTAAGGGAGCTGGGGCATTTATAACCAACTTTCCTGTTATTGGTTGAAGTCTTCTCCCAGAGCCATTAATTCTCTAGCACTGCTGGCCTGCCGTGCTGTTCTGTGCTTACCTGGAGTCAGTATACGTAGAGAAAAGTTTCACGAAAAAATATACAGATGTTGGCAATTTGAAGCTAAGCTTACTTACAACAAAATGGTGGGGCCAGAGAAGATAGCACAAAAACATCTGTTAAGTTTTAATTTTCTCTTTCTCCAAAGCATTATAAAAAGTCACGTGATAAAAATAGTCAGATTATGTCACATTCTCACTAACATCTGACATTATGAATTTTTTTTCTATTTGAAATCCTGAAATGAAATGATAATCCCTTGATTTCTATCGTCACTTAAAGTTCTATTGTGCAGCAGGACTGCAGACAATATTTTCAATAAGACATTGCATGAATAGAAGGAAAGCAATGGCACAGGAGAAAGATAAGGAGAAATACGTGTAAATATGTATCTTTTGTTTTTAAAAGTAGGGATAAACAATAGTATGTCTGTTTCCTTTTAAGAATTATCCAGTAAAGTGGGAGAACTTATGACGCAGGTCAAATAAAGAGACGATGGAAACATTTCCATGGTACATTGAAAAGATGGGATCTGGTGCACCAACAGAAATTTTGTCTTTAGCTAGGAGCATGTGCAATTTACCCAAAGCAACAGGAGTAAATTCCCCGGTCAAGCTATCTGAATCATGATTTTTCCTTTTGGTAGGATTTTAAAGTACAAATTTAATCTTTAATAAATTTAGGGATATTCACGTTATCTATTTCTCTCAAGTGAGTTTTGCTGATTTTTCTCTTTAAAGGAATTTGTTTACTTTATCTCAGGTTTTAAATGTATTAACATAAAGTTGTTTATACCATCAGTATTATTTTTAATATCTGTAGAATCTGTTGTGGTGCCTAATATCTCTTCTCTAATACAGATCGAGTTCCTCTTGTCTGAAATGTTTGGGACCAGAGCGTTTTAGGTTTTGAATATGTTTTTGGATTTTGAAATATTTGTATATACAATATAAGTTATCTTAAGGATAAAACCCAAGTCTAAAAATGAAATTCATTTATGTTTCATGTATACCTTTTACACATTGCCTGAATGTAACTTTACAGAATATTTTAAATAATTTTATATATGAAACAAAGTTTGTTTGCATTGTACTATCAGAAACTAAACATTTCACTATCTCAGCCACCCATGAGGACAATCTGAGGTTGTGTGACGTCATCATCATTTCTGACACCGAATTTATATGTCACCAATAAGCAATCTTTTTCTTACACTAATTCACACATAATATTGAACAGTAAAAAACATAGCATACCACTAATACAGTGAAAAAATAATACGTGCATGGTAACTAAGCAGCGCGGTCGCATCTCCAGAATCCCAGTGTCAGTTGTCAAACAACAGCAGTAACAACAATGGCAGGCTTTCAGTCTCCATCTACAATTCTGTGTTTTAATTAACAGGTTATGGTGCAGTGCATTTTGTTTTTGTTTTTGTTTTTCATATGAGAGGAAACTTCAGAAGCTGTTGAGGGACCAGGAAGTGGTTCTTTTAGGGATAAGAAGGCCTTCTCCTGGGTGGTTTTCAAAATGTTTGCCCCAGGGTTATCTGACTAATTAACAATAGATTTTGACTTAGAATTCTCTCTTTGAGTTCATAAACTGGCATAATTTATTGTACTTTTCTTCAGTAAGCCTATCACACATTTTTACTGTGTTATCTGTATTAGGCCATTCTTGCATTGCTGTAAAGAAATACCTGAGACTGGGTAATTTAAAATGAAAAGAGGTTTAATTGGCTCATGGTTCTATAGGCTTTACAGGAAGTATAGTGCTGGCATCTGCTCAATTTCTGATGAAGTCTCAGGGAACTTTCAATCATGGCAGAAGGTGAAGAGGAAAGTCAGTGTCTCACATGGCTAAAGCAGGAGCAAAAGAGAGATTGGGAAGGAAGGTGTCACACACATTTAAATCACCAGATCTTGTGAGAACTCATTATCATGAAGACAGTACCAAGCCATGAGTGATCTGCCCCCATGATCAAAACACCTCCCACCCAACCCCACCTCCAGCACTGGGGATTACATTCAACTTGAGATTTGCGTAGGGACAAATATACAAAAGATATTATTATCTCCAGACACTTTTTCTGCAGTGATAACAGCAGTGTCTTCATCACTGTAATCACTGTCACGATTCAGAACCATTTTGGCAATTTCACCATCAGAGTCAATGAATGGGCAACTGGACACTTGTTATTAATTTTAAAACTTCTTCAGTTTCCACTTCTTACAGCTTACTGACAGGCTGTGAAAGCATATTTTCACATATGTAAAGATGTTAGATGCCATTTTTTTTCCTCACTTGACATACAAAATTCTTTTAAGTCATTATCTTATTCATCATCATCAATAAACATAGTCACAGGCCAGAGGTTGTGACAGGCATGCACAACTGTGTCTTTAGTCACTGTTTCAAGCATTGACAACTGAGTATTTGGTACCTTTCACACTAAACTCCTTTTGAAAATCTTCCACACCCACACCTCTGTTCACTGCTGCTAGCATAATGTTTAAGAAAATGTTTTTATATGTACTTTACAATGATGTAATGATACCTTGGTCACATGGCTGAATTAATGAAGTTTCATTTGGTAAAAATTACATGGCATAAATATTATTTTTGATGAGAATTTCAGCTGGATAATGAGCAGAACCGTTGTTAAGAAATAACAAAATCTTGCAGTCATCATCCAGTTCAACTTTCCTGCAGGGAACTTGAGCTGTCTGTACAAAATATGAAACCAATCAGAAAATATGTCCCTGGCCTCTTTGATCCATGCCTTTTTGTAGCATAATAATTCACTAATAAGAAATACCCTCCTTGAAAACAATGAGGATGCAAGTTACCTATCATAGCAAGTTGACACTTATGGATGCCTGATGCATTAGCACATGTATTATTTATTAGCACAGTTTTTCTGTCCTTGACATACTTAATTCCTGTAAGGCCTGTCTCATCAGCTGTAGTCAGTGTCTGGCCAAGGCAATACTGCCAAAATAGCGATGTTTCATCAGCATCATAAGTGTGTTCTAATGTCAGATTTTCATCAGTGATGACCTTGGGAAATTAATCAATGAATTTATCTGCTGCTTTGTGATCACCACAAACAGCAGATGCTTGATCATCACAACTCTTTAAAAAGTTAATGCCATGTTTTTTCTTACATTTCTGCAACCAGGCTGCTGAATATTTATAGTTCCCTTCAATTTTCAGTTCATTCTGATAGATCTTAGCTTCTTTTATCACTAGAGGTTTATCAATATACTAAATATTGCAAAGCATTTTTCCTGTTGTTTTTCTGTTTATATTTCATCAATTTACATTTGAATCTTTTAAATTGTCTATTTTGCTTACCTTTTCTTAAATATGATTTTCTTTTTCTAGTTGATTCTGGTGGAATTTAAGGTCACTAAATTTAGATCTTGGTTATTTTCTAATGAAGGCAGTTAGTGCTATGAGTTTCACTCTTGACACTGCTACAACTGCATCTTGCAATCTTTTTTCATTTTCATTTGTTTTCATTTTCATCCAGTAAAATTACTTTTTAATATTAATTTTGAATTTTCTGACCCATGACAACTTAGGAAATATTGTTTCAAAATATTTGAGTATTTCTAGAGAACTTCCAGTTATTTGTTTTTATATTTAGTCCATTTTGTTTAGATAAATACTTTGTATGATTTGAATCCTCTGAAATTTATTGAGTCTTTCCTAATGATCTAAAATATGGTTACTATTGATAAATGTTCTATGTGAACTTTAATGCAATTTGTATATTGCTGTTGTGGAGAGTGCATATAAATCCTGATTAGGTCAGGTTTATTAAAAATGTGGCTCAAGTATTCTGCATTCTTACTAATTTTCTGAGTTTCTTTCTTATGAATTATTGACAGAGGATATTACAAAATCTCTGACTGTAATTGTAGCTCTATTTATTTCTCCCTGCACTTCTATCAGTTTTTGCTTTTTGTATTTGGTAGAACTTTTCTTATATGTTTAAATATTTAAGGTTATTATGTCCACTAAAATAATTTATTGGCTGGGCATGGTGGCTCACGCCTATAATCCCAGGACTTTGGGAGGCAGAGGTGGGTGGATCACGAGGTCAAGGGATCGAAAGCATCCTGGCCAAAATGGTGAAACTCCGTCTTTGCTAAAAAATACAAAAATTAGCTTGGCATGGTGGCGTGAGCCTGTAGTCCTAGCTACTCGGTAGGGTGATGCAGGAGAATTGCTTGAACCCGGGAGGTGGAGGTTGTAGTGAGCCAAGATTGCGCCACTGCACTCCAGCCTGGTGCCTGGCAACAGGTGAGACTCTGTCTCAAAAAAAAAAAAGAAAGAAAGAAAAAGAAAGAAAGAAAGAATCTCTTTATCATTATGAAAAGATTCTCTACATTCCTGATAATGTTTTTTGCTCTAAAATTACTTTATTTTTTAAGACAAGAGTCTTGCTCTGTTGCCCAGGCAGTGGCACTAGCTTAACTCACTGCAGCCTCTGCCTCCCAGGTTCAAGTGAATTTCCTGCCTCAACTTCTTAAATAGCTGGGACAATAGGTGTGCACCACCATGCCTAATTTTCATATGTTTAGTAGAGACAGCGTTTCACTGTGTTGACCAGACTAGTCTCCAACTCAGGTGATCCACCCACCTCTGTCTCCCAAAGTGCTGGGATTATAGGGGTGAGCCACCACACCTGGCCAAATTGCTTTTTCTAATACTGAAATAATGATAGCATGGTTTATCTTTTTCCATTTTTTTAGATGTGGAAAGTCAAATTTTCCCTGCATTTCTGCATTCCTGGAAAGTCCTGGCCTCCTGAACCATAGAAATTGATATGTTCTAAAGATAGTGTATGTGTTTCTTCCGTTTTCCTGGAAACATTTGCTCTTGGCAGGCATGAGTTTTGAACATGCATCCACTTTCTTTCTTTATTGTGGAAATGTTTTTGCCTAACTACTTAAAAAACACATAAACAAAGATCTCTGTATCAGTCAATTCTCAAACTGTTATAAAGAACTACCTGAACCTGGCACATGCCTGTAATCCCAGCAATTTGGGAGGTCGAGGTGGGCGGATCACCTGAGGTCAGGAGTTTGAGATCAGCCTGGCCAACATGGTGAAATTCTGTCTCTACTGAAAATACAAAAATTAGTTGGGCATGATGGCTCACCTGTAATCCCGGTTACTTGGGAGGCTGAGGCACAGTAATCACTTGAACCAGCAGGCAGAGGTTGCAGTGAGCCAAGATCATGCCATTGCACTCCAGCCTGGGTGATAGTGCCAGACTCATAAAAAAATATATTACCTGAGACTGGGTAATTGATGAAGGAGAGATGCTTAATTGACTCACAGTTCCACAGACTGTGCAGGAAGCATGGCCAGAAGGCCTCAGGAAACTTACAATCATGACAGATGGTGAAGGGGAAGCAAGTGCCTCTTACTGTGATGGAACAGAGACAGAGAGTAAGCGGGTAAGTGCCACACACTTTTAAACCATCAGATCTTAGAATTCACTCACTATTATGACAGCAGCATGAAGGAAATCTGCCTATATGTCTAATCACCTTCCACCAGGTCTCTTCCCCTAACACTGGGAATTACAATTCAACATGAGATTTGGGTAGGAACACAGAGCCAAACCATATACATCTCCCACCCCAAAACAGACACACACACACACACACACACACACACACACACACTCACACACACACACACTCACACACATACTCACAGGGACAATGTCTTTATACATTTGTATTTCAAAGGAAGCTCAATTTGGAAGATAATAGTCTTATCTTCCTCTTGGAGATACTTATTTGAATTGCAAAGGCTGAGAACCTAAGATACTCTCTATTCTAGAGGGAAATTTGTATTTGGAAGCAAAGGTTTCTTTTCTTTTATCAGGAGTGGTGAGAGAACAATTGCCTCTCTTCTACACAAACTCTCAGATTTATATTTGTGTTTCCTATAATTTGCTTCTGCCATATTGATAGGATTATCCATTTGCCTCTCTTCATGGCACTTGAAGGGTGTAAGGCATGGAGGGCCAATGTGATAATGTTACTTTCCATTCTGTTTTACCTTGAGTAAATAAACTATTTGCTCTGGTCTCTGACTCAGAACACTGTTTCTGCTAGAATGTATGTATCTATGTACCTGTCTATCAATGCATCTATCTATTTAGAGTATAACTGTACAAGTAGGGTAACATCTCAGTATCTCATTCTCTTCCTGGCTTCTGACTTAACACTGATCTCTTTATTTCTCTCTGTTTAACATTACATTCTTGAGCACAGTATAGAGTTGGGTTTTGTTTTTTTCATGGAATCTGATCACCACTGCCTTTGATTGAAGTGTTTGTGTGATTTACATGACATCATTTTTCTCCTGCCTAAAGCTCTTACATTAAAAAAAATAATAATTCAATTCTGCTGGTGTTGAATTTCTTCAGCATTTGCATGTGTGAAAAATATTTATTTTACCTTAAATTTTGAAAAGTATACTCTGATGGTATAAAAGTCTACTTTGGCATTGGAATCACTTGATGTGTTTTGCCTGCCCACTTCACAAGCAAAACAAATTCACTTAGACCATGGTAAAGAAAGAATTTAATTAATACCAGACTGGCCACAGGGAAGAACTGGAGTTATCACTCTGGTCAATCTCAAAGGTTAGGGGTTTTCAAGGAGAGTTTGTTGGGCACAGGACTAGGAAATGGGTGCTGCTGACTGGATGGAGATAAATCACAGGGGTGTGGAAAATGGAACTTGTGAGCTGAGTCCACCCCTAGGTGGAGGGCCACAGGACTGGTTGAGTTATGAGTCACAAGTCTGGGTAGGATCAGTCTGAACAACATCTCTCGAAAGACCAATCCTACATTCTACAGTAGTGATGTTATTTATAAGAGAAACTGGAGAAGTTACAAATCTTGTGATCTCTGGCCACCTGACTCCTGGGGAAGTAAGGCATTATGGAAACTACTTAGCAGGATTTAGGTCCATGCCATAAAACTAATCTTGTGACCTTTCATTAGTCTCATAAAGGCAGTTTCAGCCCCTGAATAAAGAGGCAACTAGTTTTAGGGAGGGCTGTTATCATCTTTGTTTAAAGTTAAACTATAAACTAAATTCCTCCCATGGTTAGCTTGACCTATGCCCAGGAATGAGCAAAGACAGCCAGCCTGTAACACTAGAAGCAAGATGGAGGCAGCCACATCAGATTTCTTTCAGTGTCATAATCTTTGCAAAGGCAGTTTCAACATATTTATTTCAGTTCCTTAATGATGTTGCTCCAATATCTTCTATCTGGCATTTTTATCCTGACAACTGCTATCACCCTTATCTGTGTATCTATAGTGATATATCCTTTTCCTTGAACTATTAAGATATCATCTTCATCTCTGGTTTTGAGCATTTTGCTTATTATACAACATAGTTGTAGTTACCTTCATGTTTCTTGTACTGAGAGTTTGTTGAACTTCTTTAACCTATGTCCTTATCATTTATTAAAAATCAAACTTGGAAATAAAGTCTGCCGTAATTTCTTCACATAATTTTCTCATCATCTCGCCTTTTCTGTTTCCCTTCTTCCTTTGAAGGGACTCCAATTCCATGTACATTAGGCAATTTGGTATTGTTGCACATCTCATTGATACTCTATTCACTTTTCCCACCTTCTGTTGTTTCCTGTCTGCTTTTTATTTTGGATAGTGTCTACTTATTTGGGTTCAGGTTCACCAATCTTATTTTTCCTGTAGTATCTTTTCTTCTGTCAATATATCTAAAAATGTATTTTCTCTCACAAATATTATAGTTTTTATAATTGGAAGTTAGATTTGGGTTCTGTTTTAATATCTTTTTATATATTAATTAGTTTAATATTTTATTTAGCTTCTTAAGCATATATTATATATCTGTAATACCTCTTTGTGTATCCTTGCTTGCTAATTCCATCATTGTGTCATTTCTGGGTCTGTTTCAATTGACTGATTTTTCTCCTTATTTTGTGTTGGATTTTCCTACACCTTTGCATTTTTGGTAATTTTTATTGAATGACAGACAGTATGAAACTCATTAAATGCTAAACTATTTTTCTTTTAATAAATATTCCTAAGTTTTACTCCAGCATGCAGCTAAGTTACTTAGAAACAATTTGATTTTTTCAGGCTTTATTTTTAAGAATTGTTAGGTAATGTGAACAGCATGTAGCCTAAAACTAATGTTTTGATTACTAAGGCATTACCTTTCTGAATACTCTATCCAAATGAAGTGGCATCGTGTCTGGGTAAATACCCAAAGTTCATCATGTCATGCCAAGAAAATTAAGGACATGGACACACACAAGGAGTGAGTTTAGGAGCAGAGGTTTAATAGGCAAAAGAAAGAGAAAGGAAAACAGCTCTCTGTCTTGCAAGAGAGGAATGCTGAAATGGGAATTCTAGCCTGAGGTGGAGTGCCCTGGATTCTATAAACAGGCTTGAGGAGGTGGTGTCTGATTACATCCAACCCACAGATTTGTTGGACCAAGTGTGACGTTGCATAGCCATAGCGAAGGCTGGCCATCTCACCCTAATCTAATTATGCAAATGGCATTTCCATTTGGCCTGTGCCATGTTGTCTCCTCCTTAGTGTATATGTGGCTGGCAAAGAGAAGAAAAAATGGAGCCACCATCTTGAACATCCCTAATCCCTGATAGCCTTTCCTATTGGCACAACTGCTGGCATTCACTAGTACAATCTTCTAGTTTGCTTGTATATGTCTGCAGCTCAATTTTACAGGCTGCTCTTAGTTAGAAAATAAAATTTTGGGGGGGGCTGCTTTTCATTAAAAGGGAAACCCTACCAAGGACTTCCTTACCCTCACTATCTGCCTAAATAATTTCTTTTTAACTGCTATATCACAATACCTGGTGAATTTTGAGTCTTTCTAATCTGACTGGCAGTAATTGGTACTATTGCTGACTATATATGAATTCTGCAAATTTTTCCCTCTGATGATTTTGAGTGGTTCTTTTCCTTGGTGGTCATTTCTTTCGAATCCTTACATATACTGCAAGAGTGGAGAGAAATGCTCTGCAGATTCCTGGAGTCTCTACATGTGATGCTCATTCTTCTGTACTCTTTAGTATGAACTCAAACCTTTTTGGCTTCTCAGGACTCTCTGCTTGAGCTCCTCAGCTTATGGCTCTGCCTGTGTCCCTCTATCTTTGCTGCAGGTGGAAACTTTCTTTAGGTAGAAATCTAGTTCAATCAAAGGGCTCATCTTGTTTGTGTTCTGTCACTCAGGGATTACTATTTCTAATTTCCTAATATCCATACATTAAAATCTATACTGTTGTTTTAAATAGTTTTAAAGTTGGTTCAGGTAGAAAGGTAAAGTCAGTCCCTATCACTCCAGGTTACTGGGAATAAAAATCAATATCCAATTTTTAATAAATATTAAACTATAATATTTTAGTTTAATATAATATAATTTTAGTTTAGTATAATATAATAATATATTAATAAACTATACTGTTGTTTTAAATAGTTTTTTAAGTTGGTTCAGGTAGAAAGGTAAAGTCAGTCCCTATCACTCCAGGTTACTGGGAATAAAAATCAATATCCAATTTTTAATAAATATTTTTATGTAAGCTAAGAAAGTTCATGTGATGTATATAATGTGGAAATATAATAGAGAGGTCTGTGTTAAACTAAATTTCCCTTAAAATTAGCAGAACCTGATTTTAGATGCTCTCTTCCAATTCCAAGTTGTAACTTCCTGATTGGTCATTTTGAGCTGTCACCAATATGAATATGACACTAAACCATTTAGGCAGAGTAAACTGACAACAACTAAAAAGCCATTTTTTATGAAAACTCACTTTCACTTTTACTTAAAAAGCAATTGCAGTTTTTGAAATATTGTGAAATATTTATGTGCACAACAATGAGAGCATATTTTTGTACTATGTCTGAAAATTTCAGGGTAGTTTTAGCTTCCTTTGGTTGGCATTAAGTTTGGCATTAAATAGAAATGTGGTTTTGCTTGTGTTGCTTCATAATACACTAAAATGATTTTTTTAAATGTTGTCTTAATTACAATAAAGTACAACTGACCCTTCTCCCAGGCACAGCATCAAATTAACTTTGCAGAAAAGAGTTGAATAATAGAAAATATACTAAGATGGCATGTATTCTTTATAGAAAAGAGAGCATAAATTAAATGTATTTTTTCTGAGATTTTAAAATAAGGGTGAAGTAATTATTTATTGGAGTATTTTTCCTCATAGATCAAATAATATGCATCTATCATCTCTCTTAATGTATAATCAAATGCCACAATGTAAGATTAGTTTGCATGATAATTTGATGTAAGAAAATCAGTGATTTACAAAATATATTTAGAAAATACTTTTAGGTATATGTACTCAATGGGGGTAGACACAAAATATATTGCCTTAAGGAGCTTCCATTAATTTATATATTAAAAAGTATACTTAAGTAACATGCCCAATGTTTATTTTAAAATTTCTTTAAATTAGGATAGTATATTACAGTTTTAAGCACTTGCATGAAACCCTTATATTCAGGGGAAAAAAAATGTAAGCAGGCCCTGGATTCTAAATTAGCAGAATCCATTTCATTTGAAATATAACCAAGGTGTGAGCCTTAGACCACTTGTGATTTTGTTAATTTGGAAAAATATTTATACAGCCTTAAGTGAATTAGTTGTCAATGTCTAGGACAAAGAATCTAATAGAACAGTATAATAAATTAAGTTGAAAAAATATTCTATCTGATAAATAATTTTACATGTCATTCATTAATATGATACATACAAAAAGTAAAAAATTAGTCCAGATATTCAAGAACACATTTCCTGAAACAAGAAATCAAGAAAAAACACACTCACATGAAGAGCCATATCCCCAGGAATCATTGCCTATCTCAGAGTCCAAAGTCTCTTATCTCTGAGAACACAGAGCAATGAATTTGTCATCTCTGGAGGCAAATATATTTGATAAATGCTTCTATTAATTGATTCCAAAAATTAACTACTAATCCAGAGCTTTTTTACTGCTAATCAATTTATTTGATAGCAAGCTTTCAGCAGTTTGTAAATTAAAAATTGCCTACAATTTTCTGTGTTGCCTTAATTAACAGATTTATCCTAGTTGTGAAAAAGTAAGATCTTCACTTTTAATTTCCTCTTGACCTGCTTTCTCTCACTACAGGATCAGGATCTTCTTCAGAGGTTCTTCAGAAGGAAAAAATTAAACACTATTTAGCCCAGGGGAATTATTTTTTTCAGGGACTGTACATTATGTGGAGTCATATTAAGACTGCTTTCATGGGAAAACTCTTCCTCCAGATAGTCAGGTTGTGCTTCACACTAGCACATGTGAAGGAAAATTGTCTCCTCTATTGGGTCAAAATGCTGACATCATTATTGTTGACTGCATTCTCTGTTAGAGAACCAAAGAATTCCTGGAACACTAACTTTCTGGTTGTATGCTTCTGTTGTTATATACCTTTATCTGTATGGAGGGCAGACCAAGAATAAAATGTTATCAGCCTAAACGTTTATTGCATTGTTCAGAACTACTTGACTTCAGGAAGAATGAGATTTTAGAGACAGTAATGGTGGATCTGTGTCTATCATGTATATCTATCGCATAACTATTTTTGCCTCATTTGTCTGCCATTTGAATCAGCAAAGCCCAGGTATTTCTTACTTGTTGAATGCAAGTGACATTTAGAATTTACAACTTGTCAACAACTATATTTAGGTGCAATATAGTATTGTATCTACTATATTGTATCTAATATATATTTATTATTATTATCTAATATATATTATTAATATAGATACAATACTATATTAAATACTAAATTAAATTATTAATATATTAGATGCAATATAGTAGATACAATACTATATTGCACCTAAATACTAGCCAATTTGTCAACAACTATATTTAGGTGCAATATAGTATTATATCTACTATATTATAGATACTGTATTGCATCTAAAATTATGAATACACATATCTACTTTTGTGATAAATATTAAATTTGTACATATTTTTAAAAGGATGATACTTGGGAAAGTTGGATCAATCATTAAGGGTTATTGCTAAAATCTGAAACATAAATATAAGGGCAATTCCCATGAGAAGAACTAAAAAATTTAAAAAATATGTTTGTTTCTAGAAATTTGATGGAGTATAGACAGAATTACAAGATGGTGCCAAGATACCTGCCTCCTGGTATATACAGCCCCTATGGTTATTCAACTAAACAGTACTCAAGGTATTGCTGTGAAAGGCTTTATAAATATAAGTAAGTTCCCAAATTAGCTGACTTTAAAGTAGGAAGATTATCTTTATGGGCCTAATCAGTTGAGACATTAATGGGATCTTCCTAGTGGAAGAGATTAAGACAGTGAAAGAGTCTCAATGTAAAGAAGCCTCTCCATTGCTAGATTTCAAAATGGTAGGGACCATGTGGCAGGGAAGGTGGGTGAACTCCCAAGAACAGAGATATTCAGCAAAAAGATGAGAATTTTAGCCCTTCAGTTGTAAGGAACTGGATTCTACCAATAAATGGATGAGCTTGGAAGCAGATTCTTCCTTATTCAAACTTCTAAAAGATAACATTGCCCATGCAACACCTCGTTTTCGGCCTCGTAAATTCTGAGCAGGAACCCAACCACCTTTTTCCAGATAATGACCTACAGATATTTAACTTAAGAAATGGGTGTAACTTTCTCACTAAATTTGTGATCATCTGTTATACAGCACTAAAAATTCAATACAACATCTAATATCAATTATCCTGGGAAATCATGAAGCATCTTAATGTTGTGCTGCTAAAATAGACATAAAAATTTTGCAAGATGAAGTATTGGCAGTGTCTTGTCTGCTATTGTCATTTTAATAGTTTCCTATTGCTGCTATAACAAATTTCCAGAAATTTGGAACCTTAAAACAACAAAAATGTATTAGTTCACACTTGTGTAGGTCAGAGTTTCATAGAGGTCTTACCAGGCTGAAAACAAGGTGTCAACAAGGCAGCATTTTTAAATTTATCTCAGAGGCTGTTAGTGATTTCTATTTCAGGTTGTTGGCAGAATTAAGTTCTTTGCAGATGTAGGACTGAATTTTATAATTTTAGGTTAAAAGTCTGATAGGGGTTTCTTAGGGGCAAAAATCAAGGTTTTGGAGGACTGTATTCCTTCTTGGAAGTTCTAAAGGAACAACAGGCCTGAGCCTTTTCCAGCCTCTGGAGGCCACCTTCTTATTTTTGCAGGTGCTCCTTCCTTTCTTCATCTTACAGTCAGTATTGAACATATTTCAGGATGCAGTAACTCCCACTATGGGTGGACAATCAGGACATCCAGGAAGAGATTGTTAGTTAACGATAAAAAACAAGACTTGGAGGAGAAAATGAAGTCACAGAAAAATCTCAGGAAGAGGCAACCATAATGGCATTTTCTACCAGGATTCTATAGTACTTAGTGACTGATTTAACACAGCATGAAGGAGAGGAATGAGACTGCAATTTAGGAAATTTATGTTGCCATTAACAATATACAAGATCATAAAGGATAACAGATTTGGAATGAGATGAGTGCATTTTTTCATTTTGAGGTGACAGCAAACCACCCAGCAGGCATTTGAATAAATAGTACATTGTGACATTTGAGAAGGATAGACCACAAAATGAAATTCCCCATGTTTGTGAATATCGTGATGGCACAAAAGTCATCTATTTGACTATGTTAACAGCCGCCAGAATGTGAGAAATGTTTTTGAATTATAAACTGCATGACTGCTTTGTAGGAGCAAGTCACATTTCTTCAGAATGGGTTGGATTATACATTTTAAATCTTAAAATGCCAAAGAGTTACTGTAGTGGATGAAAGCATTAGCAAGTTCACAAATTTACATGTAGTGCTGCTTGAAATTAAATATAATAATCGCACTTAAATATCATATTTAAATGAAATTAAATAATATAAATATGTATTCAGAAAAAATGTTTTGAAGTATGTCTCAATGAATCTATTCTTGAAATAAAGTGTTAAAAATTTAGTATTTAGAAATATGAAAAACTAACAGATTTTTCTAAATGTTTAATATAAAAATATACATTAAAATAACTCTATTAATTGTACCCAAATTTTTAATATTAAAATTATTATGTGAATAAATGCAAATCTAGCCCATTGAAAGGCACAGAAAAAGTTAGATTCCTGTTTTATAAAATAATAATGAAACACATTGCTTTAAAAGCACAGAAGGTCTAATACCACTGTACTATAATATATTAAATTATGTTCCTTTCCTTTTAGCATAAAATTGGGAGGATGGAAAAAAATCTTATGGATAAATTTATTTGTGCACTGAATCTCCTGGAGGAAATCATCAGTAATCCAGCAAGCCTATTAAAAATCAAGAGTTTGTTTTTTTTCTAAGAATCCTCACAGTATTTACTAAGAACAGGCCATTTTTTTCAATATCTTTCTTAAATTCCTTTTATCTTCTCTCATCAAATTTGTAATAGACAATTTTCCATTTACCCAGGAATGTTAATCTGAGACTACCAAATAGGAGATAAAGTATTCTTCCATGGTAACAGTGCAGTGGAGAATGAAGGATATGCAAGAGAAATAGTGGAGCAAATAGAATGAATAGTTCTGAATTAAAATTTGGTAGAACACTTCATCTCAGTTCTGTTTTTTCAAGTTACTTTTTATTTGTGACAGTATAATTGCATTTCCTACTTTAAAACATTTCTTTTCTGAAATTCATTACCTCCAATAGGTTTGAATATAAACTGGAAATTAGTATTGAATTATGTTTTTTAATTTAATAAAAGTAACTTTAAAAAATGCTAACACTCCATTTTGAGCTGAAAATGTTCTATGGAAAAAGTCTTTAGTTTTATCTTTAGTTCTTATTAATTAGAATAACATTAATGAAAATTAATTTTAAGAATATCAATTAGCTTACTCTTAATTTTTGCTTATATGGAAAAGATGGGATACATCTTTTTTTGATGTACCACTTAGTCACTAATCAGTAAAGAATGTGAAAGATTAGTGTATTTGCCTTGAGCTAAGACATATAGCACTGTGAAAAATTTGTAGCATGTTCCCACTCGTATGTAAGTGGAATTAGTAGAACAATGAGTGATACACATGTGACTCTTGGTGGAGATGGAACTCCTTAAGAATGCCAGCAGTAATTTTGGATGAACATTAAGGGGAGAGATGGTGACTGTAAGAATGACAAAAAAGTAAGCATGAAAACTGTGGAATGAATCTTGCTAAACGTTTTCCCCTAAACATGTTATTGTAGATTCAGAAATCAAAGAATTGTGAGAATCAAAGTACAGAGGAAGTGAACTAGGATGATAAGAGTGTGTAATCAGAGAAAAGTTTGCTTGAAGTTGAGATTGTGGAGTCAAGAGCATGACCAAAGGAGTGACTGGATGAGAAAAACTGAAGTGCAAGATCACTGGAATAGATATTGCAATAGATAGAAACAGATATATCATTGGACTAGTTAGAATTGTGACATTTTTCTATATAGTGGCCCTACAGTTTACATTTCAAAATGTCCTCAATCTTTTTTCTTATTAATTTCTTCCTGTCTTTCAGCAAATGCTTCATCAGGTGCCCCTCATCTCTTTCCCAGATTGAGCAATAATACCCATATTTCTTTTCCTTTGGTCAGCCACAAAACTTATTCATCATCCATGTGACTTCCACAGAGATACATATTTCAAGGAATTGTTTCGTTTCATCCAAGTTTTGGAATTTATGGGGATGGAGCTGTTTATAGGAATCTTTTAATATCCTTTCAGTGCTCATGGGATCAGTAGTGATGACCTCTCTTTCATTTTTGATATTGGTAATTTGTGGGGCAGGGGAAGCATTCTAAAATCTGATTAAACCCTAATCTTTCAGAGGGTATGTGCTGCAGGCTTTGACTTGTCAGGTGCTTTATAGCTCCCACTTGTTATGTGACACAGGATGGCCAGCTGAGGCTAAGGACTGGATATTTCCCTCTCCTCCTATGAACAATTCAGCTCTGGGAAAGTTCTTTCTCTTTGATAGCTGGCCTTTATCATCAGTACAGCTCTAGCTAATTTCAAAATTATTTTCCCCCCTTCCTTCTCCCATTCCAGAGCCAAGAAACAGTTTTTCTTGGATCATGTATGTGCCAGACTGGTGGAATTCCTTGAAGTAAAATCCATGTAAGATTTGGAGCCACCTAAGATTGTGATATCCAGTTTCTTACACTTAAACTAGCACAAGCTCAGCCTCTAGAAGGTCTCAAAATGGCCATGTAAGTGTTCAGTTTGTGAGTCCAGATGCTTTTGCCCCAAGTAAGCACATTTGAATTGCAATTTGCTGTCTTCTGTCTTTACAGTTTTTAGAGTGAGAATTTGTCCTGCAAACATATCTAATAGGTGTAAGAACATCCACTGATATTGTTTGTTCAGCATTTTGTTGTCGTTCTTGTAAGAATGAAGGTGATGACTTCCAAGCTTTTTACATTTTAGAGCTGAAATGAGGATTGGTTGTGATAAATATGTTTAAACACAAATTTCATGATTTTAATACATCCATTTACAATTCTTCAATGACTCCCAATTATATATAGGATGAATATGAAACTCCGTAATATAGTATAACTCCATAGCATAGTACAGTATAGTATAGTATACAAGCTTCTTAAGATTTGAGCATTGTTTATCTCTCCAGTCAAGGTTTTATTACTCCTTAAAGGTCCCAAATCCTAATTTAATATGAAATTTAAAATTCCTTGAATGGTCTGGTCCATATTATCTCACTGATTAAATTATATACGCACAGTTCTTTTTTTTTTTTCTTCAAACAGGTCACCAATGTGTCTGTTTAACTACTTTTTATGTCTCTTTCAACTCCAACATTTTATTTCAGAAATTCTGTACATCTTTTCTCTATTATTTGCTCCAATAGCAATTTATAAATATTTTAAATAGAGAATTTATTTTGCTACTGTAAGTGATTGTTTTTCTGTTCCCCCATGTCAGAGAGTAAGAATTTTGAGAAGAGAAACTCTTCTTTTTTTTTTTTTTAAAGAATGAAAGAGAGAAAGAAAGAGGAAGAGA
>PVKP010030749.1:0-27645 GCA_004027715.1 Plecturocebus donacophilus
TACACAAAAATTTAAAACTACCCATTTGTTAAACTTAGAAAAGATACTGATTTATAACTAAAAAAAAACTTTATGTTCTTATTTCTCAAGCTGTCTTACATCTACTTTCTAAAAGTTGTCAAATTTTTGGTTTAAAAATTGTCACTCTATGATTTAAACATTGTCACTCAATTTGTTTTGCTATGCCATGACAAAAACCAAATATTTTCAAAATGTTCTGAGCATTGAAATGAACTAATGTATGTAACATAAACTTATTTAAATAATTTTTATATTAGTAATAAACCAACACATACTTTAATACCTCTTCAATGTAAACAGGAAGTACTGATGACAATGCCAGCATGGAACTGTCAGTTCACATTACAACACAATTAATAATCAATTTGAGTAGGTTAGTGATATTTAAAGGACATAATTAGTCACTATATCTGCCAGAATAATTGAATATATTAACATTCTCATCACAAAAATACCAATTTCATTATCTCAGATCTTTACTAGTCTCCAGGTGGAAATAGCCCTTCCTGTGTGGGGCATGTGGAAGTGGCCCAGAACTTGTTGGTAGAATATTTTTGGTCTAATTCTTTCCAACCTTCAGTAGATTTAGAAAACCTACAGGGATCTCATACTGACACTGTTTTCAGTCCTTTAATTGTGACAGTCTTTTTGTTATTCTGCCTTTCCACTTTCCTTTGCTTTTCCATCTGTAATTTTCAATTCAAGTTTTTATATAAATCTCTTTCTTGAAACCTGGAAATTTCATCAGCAGCAGATTTGCTTTTTTTTTTTTTAATTTTTCTAATGTTTTGCCTCTTCTGCCTTTTCCTTTTTCCTTTATCTCTTTTTCAAGCCTCAAAAATTCTTCTGTTTTTAGGTATTACTTTCAGGTAGTAATTTAAGTTTACATTGACACTGATAGTCTTTCTGCCACTTTTTCTTGTCTTCCTCTTTTAGCTTCCTTTAAATTTCAGCATATTTAATTGACACTTAGATACTTTTCTGTTTTTTTCTAAGTTTCAATCACCAATTTGGTTTTTTTGCTCTTCTTTTTCTTGTGATTACGTTCTTGTTTATTATAAAGAAGCATTGGCTTATTTCTCATATTTCCCTTTAACTTGAAAGTGTTCTTCTTCTTTGCTGTTTTTTAGTTTTCTGATTTTGAATAGAAATTTTTCCTTTCTTCTAGAGTCAGAAATTTGTAATGTATTTTTTATGCAGTTGCACTTTATCCTGTGTTCTTCCAGGATGGTGTTGCAAAACTTCCCCTATATATGTTGTCTTCTTTTTATGTTTGCTTCTCACTTTTACAAAGTTCTAGTGATCACAATCATCCAACACCCTTGACATCCTCCCATTCACTGAAGAAATTTTTCAAAATCTACCATTTCTCCTAGAAGAGGACTTTGTTGTAGTCTGTCTACGGGAACTTTGCTTAATATTCCTCTGAAAGTTCTCTGTGTTTCCAGTGACCCAAAGCCCATATGTCTGTTTTCCTTGATACAGTATTCAACTAATTATCAGCTATTTTCTTGTCTTTATTAAGCTTTTCATATAATCAACCTCTGCTCTTTCTTGAAAGTGTTTACTTCATTTTTAATTGCTTACATTCATTTCTCCGAGCTTTGCAACAAAATGAGGTGTAGGTGTCACGTCTTTTAACGGATGCTAAAGTCGCTTTACATTGTTACATATTTTGAGCAACTGTTATTGGGTTTTTGCTCTATTTTCCTGCTTATAATCAATTTATTTTCCAATTCTTTCAGCACACTACCAAATTCTGAAGTTTTGTTGTTGTAGAGATAACTCTATGTTAATAACTTGATTTTTAATCTTTACTGCTGCACATATGAACTTTGCTTTTTTAGTTTGAATAGCTCCCTGGTTCCAGTTTGAAACTGAAAAGGTTAAATTCCATCTGAAGGTTAAAAACAACTAACATTCTGTGCCAAGACAGTAAGGAGGGCAGCAGTCTTTCTTGATGGAGCCTCTGGAACCACTCAAGCCAAGATGACCTGGAGTTTGCTGGGAGGAGGTGGGGGAACTCCAGACCCTACAAATGGTTTCCTGCACCATAAGGCTAAGCCTGGGGATGCTGAGCATGGGGGCAGGAGAGGCCATGCCTTAGTTTCTTCATCTGTAAAATGAAGTAATACAGTACCTACCTCATAAGGCTGTTGTAACGATTGAACTTATTATATGTAAACTTTGAACAGTTTGTGGCTCAGATTATTATTTCTAGTTTCTCAGGTCGGTTTTTCTGTATTTTGACCTTGCTTATTCTTTTGAATGCTGCTGACATTTCTCACATTTCTCTTTATCCTTGGTTGTCCAGCCATATTTTAAAAATAAGGTTAGATCACTAGGGTTTCTTTCCTCTGCTGATGCATGAGCAGGATTATTTTCCTTCTAGTTCTCTCTAATAAGAAGGGTTTTGACTGAGAACTTAATGCACTTTGTAGAAATGGAGCACATCCACTGTAAACCTTCACTTGAGGGGCTGATGAGCAGGAACTGAATGTCATTGTCAAGCTGTGGATCCCCACATAAGATTGGCTTTCATACACACTATATCCCTTTAAAGATTTTCAGTTAATATGGCATTAAATGGGAGTGGTGATGATATACTAAAGTGGTAGAAATTGTGAAAAAAATGTATAAAGTACCAATAAAATCTTTACATAAGTTCCATACTTGACAAGGGAGAACAATTAATTGCTTAATTAAAAGTGAAATGTCTTTATCACTTTGAAATAATGCCATAGGATTATTTTGAAAGTGACATGTAGTTAACTCTCTAGAATTGAGAGTAGTTCTAGAATCATTATGGGGTTTTTTTTGTGCCTTTAATTTTATTGAATAGGACAATAGCTTTTTATTTCCCCAGGCCAAGGCAATGGAGTATGTTTGGGTCATCTGCAAAAATTGGTCCAAAGGGAAATAATGAAGGAGGAAATTACTCTTCAGTAAACAAGCCCTGCAACCCAAAAGTGGAGTAAGAATTTCCTGCCCAGTCTTAGGAGGTGATCAATAGCTCTGCATATTTCTACACTAAATTAGGTTTCATAACTTCCTGTGATGTAATTTGCTATTTTCCCCCTGGCATAAATTAGAACTTCCCTTCCAGAGTTCTGCCAAGCCAGTTTTCTTTGGACCACTTCAGAATCTAGAATATCTACTACAGGTTCATGAAAATAGCACTGAATAAGAAGAAGTCAGGATAAGTGAATTTCTAAGGTCAACTTTCCTTCTTACAATTTGATTTCAGAAACCAGTGCTCATACCAAGCTCACATTGCCTAACCGATTCACATTCTTGAAAGGTAGAAAGAGCTGACTTACGAAGTGGTAAGTTTCCTGTCATTGAAAGTATGCCAAAAGACACTTGAAAACCAGTTCTTAAGACTCTTGTGAATTTTTTATATAATAAGATTAGATTTGATGGTCCAAAAAACAATATCTCTCTGAATCTTGAAACTCAGTGATTCTGTTTTTTAGTTTTAGGAAAAGCAAAGAAGCAGGGAAGGAATGATGAAGGGACCTAGCATATTTATTCAGTCTTGTGTGGATTTCAGCCTTGGTCTCTGGAGTTGCTTCAAGCTTCCTAAAGTGGTACTTCTGCCTGTCCGTTCTGACTCCATCCTTAGATACCCACTTTGTGATCCAAAATAAGCATCTCCATAAGAGTATCTTTAAGTCAGAGGCAGGTAAATGTATACCCATAGCTGGAGGGGTGGCTAATCAATGCAAATATAGATTTCTTTACATTCATATTCTTCTTTTTAAAAATCCATGTGAATTTTAATTTGTGTCTCATAATACCTCTGTTCTAATGTAAGATAATATTTTAAATCATCAATTATTGGGGGTGACGAACTTGCCCTAGTTCATCTAAGCAGATGTTCCTTCCTGTGCACAGGGCAAATGCATTTAGTTTAAGAAGCTCAGGGCAACACATTTGGTGCACTGGATTTAGGTTTATTATCCATGCTCTTCTCACATCTTTGGGGTTTGTCTCTGCAAGACCTACCACCTCCAACACACCAGGCCCCCATCCAATATGGAAGGAGGAATCTAGCAATAGGGAGAGGTTCTTGATGTTGTTTAAATAGCCACCTCTCAGCTCATTCAAGCATCTCTTCTCACTCGACTCTGAACTGTTTACAATGACACATTGTAGTAGAATTATTTCAGAGACCTGTTTTAACTCAATCTGGGTGTGCCTCATTGAGCTAATGAAATCCTCAACCCTGAGAAAGGGTCTATTATATGCGACATTTTGCTAGAATTCATGATACGTCTTTGGAGAAGAATTGTGCATTTTATATTATTTGTCAAGGACAATTTCAAAATGCATAACATCATCAATCTCACTGACAACATCTCTAATGGCTTCACTCAGTAGTCAGAGTTTTGCCAAATGCAAGCTCAGACTCAGACCATCATACACCTGCTCCCAGCCTATTGTTTCAGATGTGTCATCTGTTGAAAAGACAACAGAGTAGGAAAAGAATTTATCCTTGAAGCATTTCCTTTCGGATTGAGTCAACAGATGTTGTTTGAAGTCTATACTTGGGAAATTTATTACTTCAGTTTTTAAAAGTAAGAGAAATTCACAGATAATGCTTTCATAATTGTGGTTTTTTGATCAAGGTTGCCAGCCTAGTAATGACTGATAATAGTCAAGAATTTGTGATAGTTGTCATTTTCAAAAACTTTGGAATGACATTTTCTAAAAGTGCTTTCATTTCAATTATCATCTGGGCATTATTGCTCCTGGGCTGGGCTCTCCCTCTCTTGGTGTGAGGCTAGTCAGAGCTGGCGTTGCTCAAATGGGCTTGAGGGGTTGGGAGAGGTGACAGAAAGTAGCACTCAGGACCTCAATAGTTGGATGGAGGCAGAGAGAACAGTAAAGTCAGAGGTCAAAGTCAGAAATGCATAGCTAAACTAGTCACCAGGGCAAAAAACATCCTGAGGTGGGCAGCAGTTAACTGGAGCAGCCTGTGAGTCAAAGAGCCACTGAAAATAAGAACCCTCTCCCTCTGCAAGGAAGAAATGAGCAAGATGGTATTCTTGGGAAACAGCCAAGAAGATGAGATCTTGCTGTCTGCTGAAGTGTGAGAAGCCATGACAAAAGTGATGCCCAGTGACCTGTGTAGACGTCAGTTTCTTCATATGTTTTCTGGTCTCCTTGCCTAAGATGGGAATAGATCATATTCAATCTTGGATGTGAAATCTAATATATTATCGTCATTGTAATTGTTAAAATTTGTTTTACAATTAAGAAATAGATGGAAAGATAACCTAAGAAAAACAACAACCAAAAAAAGCTGCATAATAAGTATATTTTCCTTTTGTGGCAGAACAAAATGGGCAAAATATTTTGGTGTGCTGTTTTCTTTAAATTTAGTCTATTCTTGTTAGTTTCTAACCAAAGTACTTACTTAGCATTCATGATTGCTAACATTTGTGATAGTTATAATTTATGAACAAATTATCAATTGATTGTTACCATGACAGTTCTGGTAAATTCACAGATCAAAATTTGTATACAAGTAAAAAAAAAAAAATCCCAACATGAAAGAATTAGATTTTTTTTAAAACACCAGGTCTCAAATTACCCACCTACTTTGACAGTTTTAGTGTCTTGATTGAATATTTTATGATGATAGTACTTAAGATAAAAATGTAAAAGCTAATTTATAGTGACATCTCTTTATGTAAAAGGTTCCCAAGCTGATTTATTACCCGGTTGAAGCATGTCAGTGAATACAAACATTTCTAAGGTAAAGAGACTTTTCAATTTTCTTTCACACTCTTAGTCACACAGCTTCAGCTAAACAATTTATATGAAAAACAGGGTCTTTTAATTTTACAATATGCCACTTCATTTTCCTATGATATCTCCTTTAGTTTTATTCTTCAATTTAATACCTGCTATGTTCTGTGCTGAGTAATAAATTTGGAATGCTATTCCCAATTGTAATTCATTTTGATATCTGCACATTTGAGGGAATGTAATGTCAAAGATTCAGACTTCGTTCTTCTCAGACTGGATTCTTTACTTATCCTCTATTCAACAAAAAAGTAGGTAATCAGTTGCCAAATTGATGCTGTTTTTCCAGTTTTCTAGTTGCCTCTCACCATCCTGATTTTTGTCTTCTGTTGAATTTATTACTTTATCATTCTGAAAGGACTTTGGAGAAAGTACACATATATATAAAATTAATCATATTTTTGGTTGAGGAAAAACGGGTTAAGGGACTATGTCTAATGATTTACTTACAGTTCTGTAGAACTATTCACTAATACAATTAATAAAATACACTGTAATTGTAATTTATATATTCAAAAGCTCTGGGTAGTGATAGATGAATACAATTGCTGAGGCTTAAAATAATTTTTTTGTTTTTTGAGACACAGTCTCACTCTGTTGCCAGGCTGGAATTCAGTGGTGCAATCTTGGCTCACTGCAACCTCCACTACCCAGGTTCAAGCGATTCTCCTGCCTCAGACTTCCGAGTAACTGGGACTACAGGCTCATACCACCACATCCAGCTAATTTTTGTACTTTTAGTAGAGACAGCATTTCACCATGTTGGCCAGGGTGGTCTTTATTTCTTGACCTTGTGATCCACCCAACTCGGCCTTCCAAAGTACTGGTATTACAGGCATGAGCCACCGCACCCAGCCTTGAAAGAATTTTTATTAAGTGAATGCATTTCAAGGATTATTAAAGGATAAACAAATGACACGAGATTTTTTTCATATTGGTGGTAGTTTGTGTTACAGGAACATTAGAGGTATTGTAAAGTGCAAAAGAGAAGATAAAGCCAGGAAGATGCTCTAAGCAGGAAAGGAAGAGACAGCAAAGGAGGTACAAGCTCAACAAGAAACTGCTTGTGGCTTAGTGCAAGGTCTTCTGGAATAGTGCATGATACAGGAGGTGGCAGCGAAGTAGATCAATGGGAAAGAAAGATGTGTTTGGTGACAGCATTTTGGTGGGTGGGAACAGGAGAAAATAGGGAAAAGATTAAGGGCAGAGAGAGACCAGATGGCGATCATAATGAGCCAAAACCCAAAAATGTCATGGACTCAAACCTTAGCTGTAGAGACCTAAAGAAATGAAAAAATAACACAAATAGAAAAAATATAATTTATTTTCATAATTTAATGTATTTGTATTATATCTTGTCAAAAATTATTTTAGGTGAATTATTGAAAAAAGATCTTTATTACAAGATTAATAAAACAATCAAAAGAGGAAGCGGCAGCATATGCCAACCATAAGCATTAGCAGAATGACTATGTTTGAGCAAATACCCTAGAACTTCCTCCTAGCCCTGATGAAGAGGGAAGCTTTATAAATCAAAAACATTCATCAAATATCATTACCTGAAATTAGAGTACCCACTAAATATTTGTCAGAATAAATTTTCCTGGTGAGAAACAGCTCCTGAGTGACAATAGAAGGAATACGATTTAATAAATCATAACCTCTTTGTTTCACAGCAAATAGATAAATTTGAAGCAACCTAAGATAAACTCATGGATAACAATAGAAAAAAAACATATCTACAAAAGCAATGACAAAAAAAAGTCACTATCTAAATGTGTAGTCTTCCTGTGGTCTGACTTGATCCAAGGACATTGATTCATGTTGATACGGAGGCAGGAGGCAGGGAAGTGCTAAGTATTCCCTCCCTGATGAGCGCTCCCTGGGGCCTGTGCCACGGACCTGAGTGAGGACAAGCATTTCTGTTTCCGTTCCCATAAAGTTACCTTTTGGCCTGCCACACCCCCCATCCTGTGCCCATAAAAACCTGAGAGACGGTAGCAGGCACAGACAGAAATGGCAGGACGTCAAGAGGAGCAGAAGAGCACACCCACAGACACCAGCAGACATCGGCAGGCCATCGATGGCTGGACGATGCGGAATTCAGTCAGGGGTGGTCGGAGGAGAGACCGCCCATTGGGTGGCCCGACTCCAGGGGAAGACCACCTTCCCAATCCATCCTCCTTCTCTGGCTCCCCATCCACCTCGCTGAGAGCAGCCTCCACCACTCAGTAAAACTTTGTACCCATCCCCAAGCCCACATGTGATCCGATTCTTCCGGTACACGAGGGCAAGAACTGGGGATACGGAAATCCCTCTGTCCTTGCGGTAAGGCAGCGGGTCTAACTGAGCCGATGAACACAAGCCGCCTGTAGACCGCAGAACTGGAAGAGCGCACTGTAACACACGCCCCCTGGGCTTCGCGAGCTGGAAACACTCAACCCCAGCTGCCATGGGGTCGGAGCCCAAAAACGCTCCCCATGACCTGCCCGTCTGCATGCTTCCCCTAGGGCCTTGAGCAGAGGGACACCGGAGCGGGCCACAGTCCTGTCGCACACCTTGCCACCCTGCGAGGGAGATAAGGGAAGAGCATATAGGCCACCAGGGGAGTGGGGAAAGCCAGCAGCCAAAAGCCTCACCCCGCTCCCACACGACCCGCAGTCCTAACGGCTGATCTCACTCCCACTGTGCCCCTCACAACAGCGCCGAGCCTATTTCCGTGCAGCTGGTGACCAGGGCTGAGAACTTGCCCTAGACCATGGGCCTCCCCACTGAGAAAGCAAGCCGAGGCACAGTTTTTCGGCATCTCAGGAAGCCTGCAGAGGTGATCCAGTTCCTTGAAAGGGCCTGTGGAGTCTCTTGGCTTTCCTAGTATGTTCCTGTGGTAGTTCTTGTAGCAAAAGTTCACGACGTGAGTCTCCATACTGTTCTGTGCGTCTGCGTGCGAGCTGCAAGCTAGTCTTGCCTCATATCCGCCATCTTAATCCTCCCAGAGGAAAAACTTCTAAATTGGAATTGCTAGATCAAAGGAGATGCATATTTTAGGTTTTGCATCTCCTTTTAGGTTTTGTTTTTCCATTCTAAAGAGGGGACACAAATTTATATTTCCATTGATAACAAATGAAAATGCCTATGTGCCAAACGTGGTAAATGTTATACTTAAACAATAATCTTTGGAGGAGGGATGATTATTATTCCCAATTTAAAACTGAGTTAACTGAGGCACTGCTTAACTAAAGTAGGTTAAGCAACTTGACTAAAATCACACAGAATTAACTGAATAAACTGGGTGAGTGCTGGGGTCAACAGTCCTTACTCATTATGCTATATGGTCTCCTTGAGTTTCAGTCCCAGCTCTCTCACTTAAAACTGACAGTCTGACCAAATTGTTTACCTCAGCTCTATAGTTTCTTTATATTTAAAAGGAGATAAAATGTATCTGGAAATATTAATATGAGGATAAAATGAGACAAAGTCGGGAAAATCTCATGCAGGAGGGGTTAAACAAATGTAAATTTGCTTTCTTTCTGTTGAGAAACATAAATCACAAAGAATAAAGTATTTCCCTGGCAAATCTTTTTCAGTGGCTAGAAATTAAAGCAGCAAATATGAAGCATTTTAATGCTAATATAAAAGCAATGAAGCCAACAGATATTAGGAGCTGTGATGGAACTCCCCTCCCTGTCTTTCTGATACGAAGTCTTTAATTCTGATGGTTTTGCTCTTGGCCTAGCTTCTTTGCACAATATTGTTTGCAACTAGAGTCATTTTGTTTGGATGATCCCTTACTGCCCAGCCCTATTCCCTTTCTCTAGAGATTCTATTTCTCTAGAAATGTGGATGTAATAAGAATTGCTAAAGCTATGTGTTCTGGGAACACTTAACCACCTATTCCAAGACAGCCTTCAATGGACCTTCTCTTTAGGATCCACAGTCCAGGACTGCACAAGGAGGGTGACTTGTGTATTTCTTTACGCCAAATGTGTCGACTTCACAATTTGCAGGACATTCATGAATGACCTCATACTACTGGCTGTCTCTTCCCAGCTCTGAGTGGTCAGTATAGCTCAGTAATAGGTTCCAAATAGGAAGGGTGACATTTAGTCATGGCTGAGCTCAGAAAACGTACAACCACATAAATGTCAAAATTTAAAACTCACTGTTTTTACAACCAGGTTATAAAATAACAACACCCTGACAGTTGCGCTAACTCTGTCCTTCACTTCAATTCTCACACTTAAAACCTGATCCATTACACTATCTGTGAGCCCCGATGCTTTCCTCACCCCGATCCATCCACAATATGCTCCCTACCCCATTCCCTCTTCAACAAATGTGCTAACCAGAAATGGAGTGAGGCTCAGGTATTTATCCGTTCATTTTTTTCCCACAGATATTTTCTAAGGGCCATGCACTATTCAAAGCACTGGAATGAATATGCCTGTCTTTCCTTGTTTCTTTTCTTTTTCTTTGTTTTCCTTGCTTCCTTCATTTCTTCTTTATTTCCTTCCTTCCTTTCATTTTCTTTCTCTCTCTTCAATTATTTCCTTTTCAGATTACATAATTGTTTTTACTTGGAAATTTTAATATTTTGTCTCTTTTAACTGGGTAAAATATGTCTAATTTCAAAGTAGCCAAGTCAAAATGTCCTGTAGCACCAAAAAGTGCTTCAGCTCATAGAAGATTTTCATATAATGTAATTTAGAAAACAGAAATAATTGCAGATTCACACACAAAAAATGTTAAAATGATCCTATGGACAAAGGGTTCTGTTCTTTCCATTAGTGCTACCAGTATTGCACATTTACAAAAGTAATTTAGAGACATGTACAAGGAAAAACCTGTCAATGGCTTCCAAATTTAGTAAATCTGGATATTTTACAATCACTTGTTTTCATTTATGATAAATACAATTTACTTATGATGCACTCTGGTTAAATTAGAGCAGTTAGTTCATGCTTTAATATATTAACACAACACAGCAAAAGGCATGTAAAAATATAAAAGAAAACACCCTAAACACATATCTGAGTTCAAAGCCTATTAAGCATTCCTGTGCACCAGAAATAGAAAATAAATGCAGAACTGAGCATAGCTGAGGCCACAGCCATCCTGGGCTCTTTCCTGAAGTAGGCAGTGACAACTGAGAATCAGGGAAGGAGAATTGAAGGTGTGCCATGGAAATTAGCATACTGGAGCCAGGTTGAAAACAGAGGCTAGATTGGGCTCCTTCTGGTGAAAGGAGGTTAAAAGTCTGCAGCCAAGCATTCCCTGGGGCTATGGCTTTGCAGATAACTTCAGAAACAACAGGACTAACACACGTTGCACTTGAGGAAGGGTGCTAAATGCACTTGGCCTGGGGCCTGATGTCATATGCCTGCTGAGACCAAGGGCAGGTGTTCTGCAGTGTCATACAGCACTGGGTTTGGAGGTAGGGTTCAGGAATTTGGGAAAAGGAAACGCAAAACCGCTAGACAGAGAAATATGAAGCTAGAGAAAGAAGGGGGACAATTTCATTCAAAATGATGCTGTAAAACAACCATTTCAAAGCAGGAGAATTCTAATGCTGTGAAAGTAATCCTGCCAAAAAGCAACAATTGGAACATAATTTTATTCCAGGTGAAATTTTATTAAACTGATCTAGCCAAAACTTAAGAATACATATGCTTTGAATGCTTAAGGGGAAAATTAGAAAAAAAGATGGAATTTTTTTAAAAACCAAAAATATGGAAAGCAGACAGATATAAAACAAGCCAAGTAAATTAAAAAGCAGAATGATAAGTCATCTTGGAAATTAAAAATCTATTCATTGAAATAAAAAATTCAAAGATAATAAACTTTGGAACAGAGAAAACAAAAGAAAAATAATAAATTGAAAAATATTACTGAGGGATTCACCCAGAAGACAGCATAGAGAATAAAATATGAAAGACTGCTAAGCAGAGAGATCATACACCCTAGTATTCCTGAGAGAGTTACAATTTACATCTGTTATCCTGATGTAATTATTAGTGGCACTTCTTTTAACTCCTAAATGCATCTTCTCTGAGAATCAGGGAAGAAGAATTAAAGGTGCTCCATGGAAATTAGCAGACTGGAGCCAGGTTTGAAAACAGAGACTAGGTGGGGCTCTGGTTATATAAATATAATAATATAAATATAATTTATTTGGCAGTAAGTTTTATGGTCACCTAAAAATATATAGGATAGTCTGAAGACAAATAGGACTGTCTATTTTTCTTCAAGAAAGGAATGAGTAGAGAGAATCAAAAGAAAGTAATATTTGGAGAGAAAAGAGCTGTGAGCTTTCCAAAATTGAATAAAAATATGTCCTCAAATTGAAAATAAACTATAAGAACCAAGAAGGATCTACAAAAATATATTCATAACCAGACTTACCAGAGGAAAACTGGAATACATCAAGAATTAGGAGATATTCTTACCAGCTACAAGGAGAAAAAACAGATTACCAACAAGAAATGGTAATTAAACAATAAATCAAGTGAGTTTCTCATTAGCAACAATAGATACCATAAAACAATAGAGAAATAAATTCAATGTAATGAGGGGGAGCTGGAAATTTTAGAATATTATATTCAAATAACTTAGTAACACAAACAAGTTCCTGGAAAACAGATTATCAATCTATAATTTAATTCTATTTAGGTTCTTGGATTTCTGAGTGGGATAAAAACACTAGATAATTTCAGATATTTTCTAAATTATAGTTATAATTAATTTATAATTCACAGCTTTGTATGTTATAAACTTAAAAATATTTTTATTGGAAATTAACAAACATCATTTGTTAATTTCCAATTATGTGGTGGCAAATGCCTGGAATCCCAGCTACTTGGGAGGCTGAGGCAGGAGAACTGCTTGAACTCAGGAGGCAGAGATTGCAGTGAGCTGAGATCATGCCTCTGCACTACAGCCTGGGCAACAGTGCGAGACTCTGTCTCAAAAAAAAAAAAAAAAAAAAAAAAAAAAAATGGAAAGTAAGAGGAAGAGAGGGTAGTCAAAGAAAGTATAAGTGAGCTAAAACCTCATTTACCATGGCAGGAAGTCAGTAGACAATGTTTAACGTAGATAATCCAAACCATTGTGACTAATCAACTTAGAATTTTTAAAATGTAAAATAAAAGTTATCAAGGATTTAAAATGACAGATTCAGGAAGGGATGACATGTGGTAACTGTTGCTTTTTATAGCAAGCCCTTTTATGCTGTTTATGCTTTATATAATTTTCCTCCTTATTTTGACAAAATTGTAAATGTTATAACTATATTTGCATGTATACACACCTATATACACACACATTTTAAAGGAATGGCAATTAGTAAAATATAATAATAAATTGTATCTCTTTTTATAAACAATGTCTGCCATCTATCTACCTATCTAAGAAATGTATAAAGAGATTTTTACAGCAATATTTAGCTCACATTTCCAAGTGGTGGGGTTTCAGGAGAATTTTTACATTGTTCTTACTTTTCTGTATTCCCTGAATAATTATTGTCTTTATTTCACTTTTCCAATAACAGCATCATTATTTTCTATTCTGAATGCTGGGAGGGCAAGGGGATATAAATAAACAAAAGTGAAGCAAGGAGGCCATAAAACTATTACAAAAGCCCATGTGAGAAAGCATAGTTGTCTGGATCAGGAGGCTTGCATTTGAAATGAAGAGAAGCGGCCAGGTTCATGACATAATTTGGATGGAGAAAAAACAGTACTCTAGGCTTGAATGTTGGTGGTAGGCACAAGAGAAATCAAGACCATAGTCGCTTACCCTGAGCTATCATGAGCACAGAGGCCATAGACAAAGAGAGTTGATTTTATTTCCAAGTTGAAATTAGCTAAAGACAGGATTGAGAATTTGGTTTTATATAGCCTAAATTTGAATATTTTAGACACATACAAGCAATAGTCATGTAGTCATTTGCATATATGCAGTTATTTGCCTATGCAGCCATGCTGAACATATATATTTGGCATTTGTCAGCAAATAGAAAGGATATAAAGCTGTGAGAATATATGAGAGCACCTAGAAATGAGGATTGAGAAAAGGCAGAAGAGGACCTTGGACTAAGCACAGATGGCCTCCAACAATGACAGATCTGAGACAGAGAGGGATCCCTGGAAACAAACAAGAAGAGAGAGCAGGGATAATTTGGTAGGTAAAAATGCAGCAAGGTGTGTTTTCAGCAAGGCTGAGGGAGGAGGTATTTCAGGGAGAGAGCACTGAAGTCCTTGGGGTAAGAGGGAAGGGGCTACAACCCCAAGCAGAATGATTAGCTCTTTACTGGATAAGGGACACTTTATACATCATAGCAAAAGGGAAGAAGAAAAAAAGGGAAAGGGTTGCAGGTGCAGACATCTTTTGTAGCCTCAGTGGTGAGATGATGGAGTCTGATGGCTTCTATTTTCTACATGTAGTAGGAGATAAGATCATCTGCTGAGACTAAGGAGAGAAAAAAGGCAAAAAATTATGGCTGATGGAGAGATGACAGCATTAGGTGGAAGCCTCAAGTAATCTTAGGGCCATTGATACTCATTACCCACCTACTTTAGTTGTGAGATAAGCAATCTTAATCATATTTTCATTTTCAATAGCCTAGGTTCTATTTTATCAATTTCCTGAATAAAGGAATACTAGTATTCAATCAGACATACATAGACTCATAGAATGTTCAAATGTAAAGGAATCTTAGAAGCTGTATGCCCCACCATACAGATGACAAAACTAAGGCTTAATTTAAGGAATTTTCTTAAATAATTAGTTGGTGAGAAAGGTAGGAAAAAAAATAAGCTTTTAGATTCTCAATCTATTGGTATGGAAGCTCAGATAAACACACATTTACACACACACATACCCCTCTGCATAAAAAATCAAAAAGCATTATCAGGCTCAACTAATATCAATTAAACAATTAGTCCTTGTCCATTTCTTTGGGCTAGAATATAAATATATATTGCAATATTGCATACAGTGACCTTCTGAAAACGTATAAAAATTTTAAATACACAGTAACTGCTAAAGGAGAAATCTGTATTGAATGTTTTGAAAGATACGCATCTTTTTACAGTCTATATTATCAAATCATCTTTTTATGTTGGTAAGTATTATTTCTTAGAAACATAGTTTATCACCTTCCATTATTCCAATAGGTTCCTAAGTTTCTCCACAAAAAATATCCCAAGAGGTAGGGAAAATTATTCCCTGCTTGTACTTTTGTCATTTGATTAATATTTTCAGAATTGCATCCAAATGATTCTACTTGTTTTTCACACTCCAACAGGCAGCCACCTGCCACCACCTGCAAAAAGGAAATATCCCATCATATTTTCTACTCTACATAAATAACTTCTTCCCCAGGAAAAGGGAAAATGCAAAGTGTTATTTACCCTTATTATTTTTTTCAAATATTCCTGTTGGATTTTGTAATGTTGTGCTAATATCTTTTTGCCTTTGTGGACATTTATATAGCCTTCCCACTTTCCTTTCAGGTCATAATTCATTCCTTTCACCTAACCCTCAGTATTTAGTTGAATATTAAACTTGTTACGTTTAAAAATGTTATTTGAAATATTTTTCTGTACAGTTATGAGGCATCCCAATGATCACATAATTAAAAATTTCACAATGTTGGATTAGGCTATATACCGATTACCATTGCATCCCAAAAAGCTTGCTAATTTTATTCATTCCTACCTTTTCATGTGGGCAAACTCAAATGAAGATGCATCAACAGAAGAGTAAAAATATAGCTTCCTCTTACACAGATGTTCATTGCATGGATGAATAGAGAGGGCCATGAAGCATGATCCCTGTATTGTTTGCACCTCTGCAAATACTAAAGACTTGGACAAGGAGAGCTCTCCTATTGTAATCATGGCCAGAAATGGATTTACTCTGAAACTGATGAAGAAGATTAATTCCTAGTAAAGTGTTCACATGTTCATATGCTTTTGTAAAATTTGCTGAAGTAAGATACTCTTATTGCAATTGGCTAAGACTGTTGTCTTCTACCAGGACTTCTCCTGTATCATACTCCTCCTCTTGGCAGAAGGTCCCAGAGCAGCTGTGGAGAAGTGCTGGGTCCAGTGTAATATACTTAATGTGGTTCACAGCCAACCCATATAGAGTTAGATTGCTAGACACGGAATAGTTTGCTTCCAGAAAAACTCCTACCATCTCCTATGACTGTTCATCTTGCATATTACACAAAGGTGCCTACAATTCCTATTTTCAGAACATATGAGCAGTGAAAGAGAAATGAGAAATGAGGCTTGAAATATCTAGAAACATAATTTAATCTTCCAATAATCAGACGTCTAAAATTGTGAGAGTTTGGCTTTTATTGATTCTCAGTAAAAACAAAAGTTCTCTCCCACCAAAAAAATGTACTAATAATGGCCTGAAATCTTATAATTTTTATATGAAAAAAACTTGTTAGACAGCTTTCCAAATTTGGCAACAATTTCCAAAATTTCAGGACATTACCCAGAACAAGTTATATAAGCAGAAAGTTTCTAAGTAATTGCATTCTATAAATTTCAATCAGACATGCTTGAGGAAAAACTGAATTACCTCACTACTGTATTTATAGAAAATATTACAAAAATTGATGTCTCATGAAAAGTTGCTTGATTACAGACAAAACAGTAAGAAAATGTATTAGGGAGTTGAGTAATTATATAAACATAATAATTACATATTATATGTATTATATAATTATATAGAGTACATATGTACACATATACATATGTATATATACATATATATGGTTTTTCAGGATTCTATTTGTGGTATTTGTTAGCTTATAAAAGTCACACTTAGATGTAATTTCTCATTCTAAATAAACATTTGTTTGTACCTGACTTTCTTTTTAAAACTTTTGAATTATTTTTCTTGAAGTTGGTTATGAAAACAAACAAACTTCAGACTCCAGAAAACCTGAGTCCCCTTGGTGACCATACAGCTCTGCTAGCCTGGATGGACATTCTAATTTGGAGTTAGGCAAAATACTGGACAAAATTAAATGGGAGAATTGAAAACTTCCTTCTCATCACCCACCGTGCTTTGGTACTATATGTTATTCACAAAATCGAAGCTCTGAGCTTTAAGCGTAAAAATAATTGCTCTAAGGTAATGAAGCTTTGCATTTTGTCTAATTTCTCATAAGGAAGGTAATCAAAATTGATTCTTGGAAGATCAACATAGGAAAAAATTTTGAAGGATTGATGTGTCCTGCTTGTTTTACTGGCCAGGCTGGTGGTCGCTAATTACAAAAAGATGACTCACTTCTCTTCCCCACACATAAGTTTGTCTCTGGTCACAAATTACATAGATTTTAGATAGGTTTTGATACTCCAAATCACATATTTGCCATTTGGAGAAGTAATGAGCACATTTAGGAAAACTTCTAAAGAAATGAGGCTAGGTGGCCAGGTGCCGTGGCTCACACCTGTAATCCCAACACTTTGGGAGGCTGAGGCTGGTGGATCACTTGAGTTCAGGAGTTCGAGACCAGCCTGGCCAACATGGTGAAGCTCCATCTCTACTAAAAAAACAAAAATTAGCTAGGTATGGTAGCACACACCTGCAGTCCCAGCTATTCAGAGGCTGAGGCAGGAGAATCACTTGAACCCAGGAGGTAGAGGTTTCAGTGAGCCGAGGTCACACCACTGCACTCCAGCCTGGGCGACAGAGCAAGATTCCGTTTAAAAAAAGAAAAGAAAAATGAGGCTGGGGACCCAAGCAATCTAGAAACCATAAATTGCCATGGAGCAGCTCATGATTTTCTGAACTGCAAACTACTAACCTGGGCATCTTTAATTCACCTAATGGATAAGAAATAATGTGAGTCCACAAGACAAAGATACTTAAATCAATGACTGCCTTACAATAAAGGAGTCTAGAAATATAGGTATTTTGTTTTAAGGCACACTGAAAAGAGCTTAATCCACTCAAAATATTTTTCCAAACTAAGAGTTATCTCTTTTTAAAATTCTTTTCCACATTCTTCTGGACAATGTTAAACCTTTTAGGAAGCATGACATAAAGCCTCTGTGATTTTAGGGAAATTCTACCACACTGTTTTCCCTCCTTAGTTAGAATCACATGTTTAAACTTGAAGAGGGTATTGATGTGGTTATAAACATTTCTACTCCTGTAATTTGATCAATCTGATTGTAATCTGTAAGAAAAATTGCTATAAACTACTTGAATGTAAATGATATACAATCATCTTAAGATGCTCAATAGAGTAGAAACCTCAAGAAAAAAAATTATTTTTGCCATATGATTTGTTTTTCCTCAACTTTTTATTTTTAGGAAGTCAAACCGACAAACATGTTTAAAGCATGTACAGTATATATTTATACACCCTACACATAGATTCACCAGTTGTTCGCATTTTGCCTGTTTGTTGTTTCCCTTGTACTTTCTAAGTTTTGTTTTTGTTTTTCCTACAGAACCATTTGAAAATAGTTGCAGACATAATAATACTCTGCACTGGGTATTTTAGTGTGTGTCACCTAAAAACAAGAGATTTTTCTTCCTAACCATGATACCTTTTTAACCACAATACTATGAGATTATTACACAAAAGGAAGTTCACACTGATTGCCCTAATGCCATCAAATGAAAATCTGTATTCAAATATCTTCCCTTATTTTAACGTCTCCTATTCCTGTTTTATTTTTCCGGAATCAAATAAAGAGTCACTCCTTGCAGTAATGTTCATGTTTCCTTTGTCTCTTAAAACATATCCCTCTAGCTATTTGTTTGTCTTTCTTGATAATCAACTTTTCTTTTTAACCAATTCAGGCCAGTTGTCTTATTTAGTGCCCCAAATTTCAGTTGGACTATTTCATCACGATTACATTCATGTTCACCATTTTTGGCAAGAATACTACAAAAGTATACTTCCCACTGCTTCTCATTCAGAGTTATAGAATGTCAGTTTGTCCTGTTATTGATAATGCTAACACTGATCACTCAGTTATGGTGGTGTCTCGAAGATCTCAATATTGTAAAGGAATCCTTTGCACTTTGAAATTAATGTCATCTGTGGGATAATACTTTGAGGGGATTGTATGAAAATTTTATGCCCCAACAATTTCTCACTCAATGGTTTTACAATGCATTGAGAATTATTTCCTGAATAAATGATTATATTGGTATTTGAAAAAGGGGAATTTCTAATTCTATTATTTCTATATTTATTAACTGGCATTCTTTTGTGAAGAACTACTTTTCATGTCCATCTGCCTTTTTAATGAGCATCATTTTTGGACTTGAGTTCTTTTATCTACTAGGTTGTAGTTCATTACCTATATTATTATTTTTGATGTTCAAATTATCCCAAACATGGCAAGTGGGATTCCATTCAGACGGCTCTTGAGTCTTTTGACATGTCCCCATGCTTCTGGCAAAAGATGTCCAAGCCTTATCTTGTATTTTCCTGATCCCTTCCTGGAACCAGCCATTTCTGAAGGAGCTCTGATTTTTTATTTTTTATTTTAGTGGGGAACATATTTAGAAATACAGATATGTCTGAAGTTCACACTGATAGCTACAATTCAAAGCCAATGCCCTCTTCCATTTCATGTTAGTAACTCCTGTCTCTTGCAGTGAAAACATTGGTTCCCAACAACATAAATATATTTCCTAATTTCTCTTTTCTATAATACATACAAAAGAGGTCCAGTATGACTACATTAATAGCCTTATCAACAACAAAACTAGCAATCAAATTCAAGATTTCTTTGCAGTTTTTCTCATTCTTAGAAAAAAAGATTAATGGTATACAGTCAGGATACTATTTACAAATTGTACTTAAACTTATTTTTCTGTGTGATTATTATTAATTTTCTATACAAGAAGGCTAATTCATTTGCATTTATATCCAATTACAGGATTGTCTTTTTTTCATTATTTTTAATTTTATTTCTGAATGTGCAAAGCATTTACAGCATTCAAAAGTAAAAAAGATATAAAAAGTACATACCAAGTAGTCTCACTGCCAATGCTATCACTTCCACCCTGTTACCACCCACTTTCTTTCTATGGTAAAAACTTGTATCCATTTTTGGTTTGTCCTTCCTGTATTTCTGTTTTATAGTACACACACACGCACACACATGCACATGCACATGCACATGCATGCACACACATGTGCATGTGCCTATTATCTATGTATATTTCTTTACCTAATACATATGTATCATCTCATTTCCCTTTCTTACACAACAGGTGGTATACTATATATACTTAGGTGCTTTTTTTTCCAAATTATTGTGTATCCTGGAAATCACTTCATATCAATTGAGCTCTTTCTCAATTTTGTTTATTTTTATAGTGACTAGTATTCCATGTGTGAATTCATCATAATTTATTCTACTAGTTTCCTGTGGTTGAACATTTGAGTGGTCGCCAATACTTTGCTATTACAAATAATGCATCAGTGAATAACCTTGTGCATGTGTTGTTAGTTTTTTTCCCTCACATTTGTGGAAGTGTATCTTCAGGTTAATTCCCATAAGTGGGAATTGCTGCTGTGCCATGGATAAATGCATGTGTAATTTTGTTAGATAAAGTCGACTTCCCTCCATAGAGATTGTAGCATTTTGCATTCTCATCCACCATATTTGGGAACCTGTTTTTCATAGCCCTGTATACAAAATGTTATTAAGTTTTTGAATTTTTTAATTCTATTAGGCAAGAAATGGTATCTCATTGAAGTTTTGATTTGTATTTCTCTTATTAGAGAAGTTATAAAACTTTTTATATATTTGAGGGTCGTTTTTCTGTGAACCGACTGTGTCCTTTGCTCATTTTGTAGGTTGTTGGTCCTTTTAAAAAATCTATTAAAGAAATTTTTATATATTAGAGCTAAAAGTTCTACATTTATGACAAATGCAGCATGAAAAGATACGGAGATAGTGGACATCCTTCTTAGGGAAATTTTTGAGACAGATAAACATAGCCAATATTTTCTCCCCATGTACATTTGTCATTTGACTTTGTTTACGATGTTTTGGATTACTCAGAAGTTTTGTTTTTAAAATGTACTTGACTGTTTCAGTCTTATTTTATCTGAAACTTGAGTCATAACTCATCCACAGCTTGCTAAAAATCTTTACCAGTTCTCTTCCAATCCTTGTGTGGTAACTTAGGCAGTGTGGCTCCTAGAACAAACTACCTGAGACTGGGTAATTTATAAAGAACAAAAATTTATTTCTTATGGTTCTGGAGGCTGAGAGTCCAAGATCAAGGCCTCAGCAGTTTTGGTATCTGATAAGGGACCCTGTCTCTCCTTTCATGATGGCACCGTATTGGTGCATCCTTCAAAGGGGAGATGCACTGTTTCCTCACATGGTGGAGGAAATGAAAGGGCAAGTGAGCTGAATGCTGTGTGAAGCCTCTTTTTAAAGCTTTAATGCCATTGTCAAGAGAAGTGCCCTCATGGTCTAATATTCTCTTATAGGCCTCACTTAATACTATCACACTGACAACACCTGAGTTTTGGAAGTGACATATTCAAACCATAGCATGTAGTTTCATATTTTACATTAGCTGTCTGACCCATTTAGAGTTTATTCTGGTGTATGATATAAAGTAAAGGTGATTTTCCAGTTGTTCTAACATAATTTATTTAAAAGCCTGTGTTTTTGAACAAGAACATATGGACACAGGGAGGGGAACATCACATGGTGGGGCCTGTTGAGGGGTGGGGGGCAAGGGGAGGGAGAGCATTAGGACAAATGCCTAAAGCATGCAGGGCTTAAAACCTAGATGATGGGTTGATAGGTGCAACAAACCACCATGGCACGTTACAAACCTGCACGTTCTGCACATGTATCCCAAAACTTAAAATAAAAACAAAAGAAGCCTGTGTTTGCTCAATGATTTGAGACACCATCTTTATCATATGTTAAATTTTTATGTGTGCTTGTTTCTCTTTCTGAAATTGCTATAATATCTTTTCTTTTACTAATGTGTCTTTGTATGTACCCGTACCCTCTATTTTAAGTATAGAAGTTTGTGTATCTTTGGTAATTGAGAAAACTATTATTCTGTTTAGGAATAAATATTCCTAGCTACTTTATGTTTATTTTACAATATTGAACCTTAGAATCAACTTATATAGCTCTAGAAATAAAACTTGTTGGATATTTGTTGGATCACGTTTATATATGTTAACTTGGGGAGAATTGACTCTTTCATGGTGAGTCATTTATGTCAGAATAAAGAATTTCAGCCGCAAACATTGGCTTGGACCTGTAATCTCAGGACTTTAGAAGAAAGCAGGAGGATTGCTTGAGCCTAGGAGTTTGAGATCAGCCTGGGCAACCAAGTGAGACCCCCATCTCTCAAAAAAAAATTCAAAAAATTAGCCAGGCGAAGTTGCACATGCCTATGATCACACGTGCCTGTGGTCCCCACTACACTGGAGGCTCAAGCAACAGGACTGTTTGAGCCCAGGTGGAGGAGGTAGAGGCTGCAGTGAGCCATGATCTTGCCACTGCACTCCATCCTGGGTGACAGAGTGAGACATTGTCTCAAACACACACACACACACACACACACACACACACACACACACACTCACACACGAATTACTTTTAAGTAAAATCTGCTTTTGTCCCTTTTCAGGTGTATTTAAAGTTTTCCTTATAGATTTTTCACAGTTCTTTTTAAGTTTATGCCTAAGTCTTTCATATTTTTTTGTTGTTGTAAATAGTGTTTTTCTTCCATTATGTCTTCTGATTGCCTGTACAAATGAGATTATTGATTTTCATATGATAAAATTGTATCCTCACCAAATTTATGTATATGTTCATTTTATTATTGATTATCTCAGGTTTTCCAAGAATATCTCATCAGTAGCAAATAGACAGTTTTATTTCTTTTTTTTTCCCCATTCTTGTGCCCCTATTTCTTTTGTCTTATCTGAATACAATGTTCGACACTCCCAATGCAACAAGAACTAATAGTGGAAATAGTAGGCATCCTTCTTAGGGCAATTTTTCAAACAGATAAATGTAGTAGTGTTTCATTTTCCATAGTATAGTAAGTGCAATCTGCTAGAGCGATAGAAACTATCCCCAGGCAGAAAACCTCTTTTATTTGTGATACTCCAAAGAATGTGTTTCTGTAGAGTTAACTTTAAGATCCAATTTTCTTTTAAGACAGAAATCAAGGAAACTTTCTGATATTACCTCAAAAAGTCTTGAAGAAATTCTTTTGAATTATATGTATCAAATTGTTGACTTCTGTGTTGATGGGGTGGTCTAATAAAAGCCACAGAAGTCCTGGAAATAGGAATGGGATGTCTTTGTAAGACCAAGTCAGGGCAAAAGCCAGATTTCAGTCATTGGCAGGATAATGGAAAACTAAATTCATCTGTGTTTTTATGATTGTAAGGCATTTAATTTAGTACCTTCTTAAATGTGTCTATGATTAGAGATTATTTGGTGTAGAAAATCTTGAAAAAATTTTTAGTGACAGGGCAGCAGAGAATATAGTTACCATAGCATGTTCTGGCCAAATGCACATAATAGCAAAACTGTCATCTCAATTTCAAGTTGTTTCTGCTTGCAGGTGAATTTAATATTAACATATGGTGGCCTTTTTAATCACAGGTGCCCCCGAATAAGTATTTAATAGATTTTTCTGAAAATTATATTTAGTAAGACTTAATCCTTGGAAGTAGTTTGGGAAGAAAGTTATGCTACATTAAAGAAGCACATTATCTGAAGTAGTAACCAAATTTACAGTAAAAAAAATTATTGCTATAAGAATATATCAATCCTTATACATATAAAGCAACTCAGAGAAGCCTCACAATGTTTCAACATGAAAAGAAAAATGCTAACTAAAAATTTAGTGTTTTTCTTATTTACATACTTATAAAAGAAAAGTATTTTTTTCCAAGCAATGTGGCCAATAATAAACAAAATTCTGAATGAATCAAAGGTAGAAAAAAAGTGCTTGAATGATAACGTTTTAATCAAATTTTCCTGAATTCCCCATTAATGTACTTATTTTGATGGCATATCAATGGAGTTTGATATACAAAGGAAAGGAAATATTTTGACAAAGAGAACTCCAAAAAGAGAATGGGCTAAAATAAGTTATTTCTTGTTACAAGTCAAAAATCACCTTTAGTGGTAACTACAGAGGTATTTATATTTACTATGTTAAAATAAGTTTTTGTCCAACAATATTTTACTTTTCGAGGCAAAGGACTTTTGTATTGTCCTTTTATTTGAAACTTGTGTTATCTATATAATTGCCTCAGTGCTTCATTTTTTACATGTTGACACAGCTTTTCAACATATATATGTTACTTACCGTGTGCCATGATGGTGGATAGATAGTAACTGGTCCTTATCTTTAATGAGCTCACAGAGAGTTGGCAGAGACAGAAAGAAAAACTCATTATTGCTTCCAGAGATTAAAAAGAAAGGCATAGCAATATTGGAAAGAAAGGCAAGATCAATACTGCAGGGGACATCAGGGAAAATTGTATAGTCACAGCGACCTACACAGTAGAAGAAGGATCAAGAGAAGTTCAGGCAGGATATAGAAAAAAGAAGAATTCGTTAAAAAATGATACGTTTGGGAAATAGCAAGACATCTGAAATGGTGGCAACTATTTGTTCAATGTCTGTTTTCCAAGATAGATTTCAAGGTCTGTAAAGTTAGAAACTACCTTTCTTTCTCGTTCAGCATTATATTCCTTTCCAGCATCTAAAACATAGTGTCCAGCACTTTTAAGAAACTAACAAGCTCCTGCACAGCAAAAGCTGTGAACAGGCAACCTACAGAATGGGCAAAAAGTTTTGCTATCTACCCATCTGACAAAGGACTAATATCCAGAATCTACAAAGAACTTAAACAACCCCATCAAAAAGTAGGTGAAGGATATGTACAGTCAAAAGAAGACATTTTATGCAGCCAACAAATATATTTTCAAAAGCTCATCATCACTGGTCATTAGAGAAATGCAAATCAAAACCACAATGAGCTACCATCTCATGGCAGTTAGAATGGCAATCATTAAAAAGTCAGGAGACAACAGATGCTGGAGAGGATGTGGAGAAATAGAAACACTTTTACACTGTTGGTGGAAGTGTAAATTAGTTCAACCATTGTGGAAGACAGTGGTGGTTCCTCAA
This sequence comes from Plecturocebus donacophilus, assembly GCA_004027715.1. NCBI lineage: Eukaryota > Metazoa > Chordata > Mammalia > Primates > Pitheciidae > Plecturocebus > Plecturocebus donacophilus. The sequence continues at coordinate 25,029 of PVKP010030749.1, forward strand.
GGATCTAAAACTACAAATACCATCTGACCAAGCAATCCCATTACTGGGTATATACCCAAAGGATTATAAATCATTCTACTATAAAGACACATGCACACATAAGTTTACTGCAGCACTTTTCACAACAGCAAAGACTTGGAACCACCCCAAATGCCCATCAATGATAGACTGGATAAAGAAAATGTGGCACACATACACCATGGAATACTATGCAGTCATTAAAATGGATGAGTTCATGTCCTTTGCAAGGACATAAATGAAGCTGGAAACCATCATTCTCAGCAAACCAACACAGGAACAGAAAACCAAATGCCACATGTTCTCACTCAAAAGTGGGAGTTGAGCAATGAGAACACATGGACACAGGGAGAGGAACATCACACAGTGGGGCCTGTCATGGGGTGAGTGGCTCAGGGAGGGAAATCAATAGGAGAAATACCTAATATAGATGGTGGGTTGATGGATGCAGCAAACCATCATGATATTTGTATACCTATGTAACAAACCTGCACGTTCTGCATATGTATCTCGGAACTTAAAGTATAATAACAATAAAAATAATTTTTAAAAAACTCAGTGAATATATTCATATTTTTCTACCCATGCTTCTTAATATTTTATTAATCATAGAATATGTAATACATATAAAAGTTTATAATATAATAGATACCCATATACCCACCACTGAGATTAAGAGAAGAAATATTACCAATCTACTTATGGCCTGTTATGAATATGCCCACTTCTCCCCAACCAATAACTACTACTCAATTTTATATTTAATAATTTTTGACTCTATTTTGTATTTAGCTATTTAGTTAATATATTTGTGGAAGTATTTAAATTTGATATAACTATTAGCATGATGTATATTTTTTCTATGATTTTGTTTCTTTCCTTAACATTATGTTTGAGATTCATTTATGTTGACTCTTGTTTTAATTTTCATTGCTACATAGTAGTCTGTTGTGATTATTATACACAATTTTTTTAATCAATTTTGCTTATGACGCACATTTATTTCCAATATTTTGTTCTTACAGTGATGCTATGCATGTTCTTGTAGGTGTCTCTTGTATATGTGATAGAGTTTCTGTTCTAGGTATATACTTGGAAGCAGATTTGTAGATAATTATTGCTCAGCCTTTGCACCAGCACTTGGAATTGCAGCCCTTTTCTATTTTCCCTGATTGGATATATGTGAATTGTATCTTATTTATTTTGAATTTCTCTGATTATTTTTGAGGTTTTCATTTTATGTTTACTGGCCATTTAGTTTTGCCTTCTATGAGTTTCTGGCTCATCTCCTTTGACACTTTTACTTATATGCAATTCACCTTTTTTAATTGATGGAGATCAACTTTTTTTGATTCAGTTAACATTAATATGTGTTGTAAATATAATCACTTTTTACTTTGGTAAAAGATGATAATGTCAAATTTAGCTAATCTTTCTCCTTTTGGGTTTGTGTCTTCTAAGTCTTATTTAAGAAATCCTTTTCTGGTGGCTCATGCCTGTAATCCCAGCACTTTGGCAGGCCAAGGTGCGCAGATCACCTGAGGTCAGGAGTTCAAGACCAGCCTGGCCAACATGGTGAAACCTCAACTCTACTAAAAACACAAAAAATTAGCTTAGCGTGGTGGCAGGTGCTGGTAATCCCAGCTACTCAGGAGGCTGAGGCAGGAGAATTGCTTAAATCCAGGAGGCAGAGGTTGCAGTGAGCCAAGAATGAGCCATTGCACTCTAGGCAACAAGAGCGAAACTCTGTCTCAAAGAAAAAAAGAAACCAAAAAACCAGAAATCCTTTTCTACCTAGAATTAATGATATACATAAATAGATATATAGGTATTATGTTATGTCATATTATGTTGACTACATTATAACATAATATCACATATACATTAAATTATACCTTTTTAATCCATTTGAGGTTTATTTTTATATATGATATGGAATAGGGATCTGAAATCTGATTTTGTTTTTCAAAATTGATAACTTCCTAAATAGTTCATCTTTTTGGAATAATCCCTCATTCCTTTTTCTACAATGCCATCTTCATAGATTAACATATATGAGTACCTTTCTTCATTTATCCTGGTTCCACTGTTTTGTTTGTCCTTAGTCCAATTCCATACTGCCTTAATTATTTTAGTCTTATAAACTTCTAACTGGCATGAGATGGTATCTCAAGGTGGTTTTGATTTGCATTTCTTTAATGACCAGTGATGATGAGCATTTTTTCCTACGTTTGTTGGTCCCATACATGTCTTCTTTTGAAAAGTGTCTTTTCATATCCTTCACCCACTTTTGAATGGTTTTTTTTTTTTTTCTTGTAAATCTGTTTTAGTTCTTTGTAGATTCTGGATATTAGCCTTTTATTAGATGAGTAGATTGCAAAAATTTTTTCCCATTCTGTTGGTTGCTGGTTCACTCTAATGATTGTTTCTTTTGCTGTACAGAAGCTCTGGAATTTAATTAGATCACATTTGTCTATTTTGGCTTTTGTTGCCAATGCTTTTGGTGTTTTAGTCATTAAGTCCCTGCCTATGCCTATGTCCTAAATGGTTTTGCCTAGGTTTTCTTCTAGGGTTTTTATGGTGTAAGGTCTTATGTTTA
>PVKP010030750.1:0-27643 GCA_004027715.1 Plecturocebus donacophilus
GGAGAATTGCTTGAACCTGGGAGGGGAGGTTGCAGTGAGCCGAGATGATTGCACCATTGCATTCCAGCCCGGGCCACAGAATGAGGCTCTGTTTCAAAAAAAGTGAGTTCAAGATGCTGCGTGCTGAGGACTGGGGCATGCCACAGAGGGGAGGGAGGGCCCGGACACCCACCGTGACCTCTGAGGAGGCTGGTGGCGCGGGAGCGTCAGGGTTCACTCGCGCCTGACCATCGCTCGGTGATTGCTGAACACCTGGCGATGGGGGCCACCTGGCTGTGTTTGCCTTTGCACTTCGATGGGGGCCAGTGGAGCCAACTCAAAGCCCGGACTCTGTGACATGGGAACTGGGAGCCCAGCCCGGGTGGGGTGGGGTGGGGTGGGGGTGCAAAGAGAAGAGCTTGGACCCACACAGCTCAGACCCACAGTGCTGCCTTCACACCGCAGTTCCACAAGCCGTGACAGATCCCCAAGCCAGAAAGCTGGGCTGAGAGGTCAGGTGACTTCCTCCAATCCTGTGGCCTATCTGCTGGCCTCCAAGGCACCAGCATGGCTCACAGGCCCTCCCCGTCCTGAACCCAGGGGTCATGTCCACGTACGCCATGTGTGTCCGCTACGATGGCGTCGAGGTGGACGACAGCTACTGCGATGCCCTCACCCGTCCTGAGCCCGTCCACGAGTTCTGCGCCGGGAGGGAGTGCCAGCCCAGGTACCTGCCATCGGTGGCCCTGAGTGGGGTGTTGGCAGGGGGCATGCCGGGCTCTGCCCACAGGAGGAGTCAGACTTACCCCCCTGTCCCTTAGAGGTGCTTTGTGTGCACGGCCATGGGGGCCCTTCGAGGAGGGGCCTAGAGATCTCACCCCTCGGAGACCTTCTGAGTCTTCCCAGGAGTTTCAGTTTAATCTGTCACTGTGCCTTGTACATAATAGGTGCTCAATAAATGCTTACCATAGGTTTAGAAACCATTCTCAACATTACTCTATATTATAGTGCTATCTTTGCCCCACCAGGCCTACTTGGTGCATGTAGGATTTTTAGAAGCCCGAAGGGATTATTGCTGAGATTCCATGCCTGCTGGCCGTCCCTTGGATGTGGGTGGAGGCCTGTTTTCTTGGCCTCTGAGCCTCGCCTCCTGCCTTGTGGATGCAGTCAGACTAAGCACTGAGTGCACACTACCCCTAGAGATAAGTGGGGTCCCCAGACGAGCCTGAGAGGGCCAGCGTCCCCCGATGAGGCTCACATGCTCCTCAGAGGCCGAGCCCTCCTGTGCCCCGGGCACAAACACTCTGCCTCTTCTTTTCTGGCCTGCTCCATCCCAGGCCTCCCACTTACTGCACATTTGCTCCCTTCTGGGACGGGCAGAACATTTAGGGTCCCCAGAATGCTGCTAAGGCTGGCCCCGGGTGGGTCCAGCAGGGCCTGTCCTTCCGCTCAGAGCCCATCAGCTTCAGACCTCTTATTCCAAGTCTGTCCGCCTGGAAGGCTTCAGGGTCTCATCATAGCCCACCCAGTTCAGGCTGAGGAGAATGAGAGGTCTTTCCCCAGCATGCTGGCCAGGCCCCTTTTCTGGACACACATCCAGAAATGTGCCTTCTGCTCACTTCCACCCTTGCCAGAGTCCCATGGGGGCACAGCCACCTGTTTGACACAGCAGGGCATGAAGGGGCAGGAAGGCTGAGTGCACGCTCAGGACACCTGCTGACCGCCTTGCCGGGGTGCTCCCTGAAGACCACCAGGGCCATCATGGCCCAGCCTGCACCCTTGGACCTTGCCACCCTCCTGTCCGGCTTAGCTTGTTGTGGTTTTGGACCATGTGGGGGAGGGAGGGAGGGAGGAGCTGCGTTGTCTCTGGGGGTGTGGGTTGCATGGGGTCCTGGCTATCACTTGGGGGTCGCTGAAGGCCGTCCGCTCCCGGGGCAGGTGGGAGACGAGCAGCTGGAGCGAGTGTTCGCGCACCTGTGGAGAGGGCTACCAGTTCCGCGTCGTGCGCTGCTGGAAGATGCTCTCGCCCGGCTTTGACAGCTCTGTGTACAGCGACCTGTGTGAGGCAGCCGAGGCCGTGCGGCCCGAGGAGCGCAAGACCTGCCGGAACCCCGCCTGCGGGCCCCAGTGGGAGATGTCAGAGTGGTCGGAGGTGGGCGTATGCGGGAGCAAGCCGGGGTGCCGGAAGGGCCGGAGAGCTGGGCTTGGGAGCTGGAGGTGGCCGCACCTGCGTCACGCTCCCCCGCCCCTGCTCTTGCCCCCTGCCGCTGCAGTGCACTGCCAAGTGTGGGGAGCGCAGTGTGGTGACCAGGGACATCCGCTGCTCAGAGGATGAGAAGCTGTGTGACCCCAACACCAGGCCTGTCGGGGAGAAGAACTGCACGGGCCCCCCCTGCGATCGGCAGTGGACCGTCTCTGACTGGGGACCGGTGAGGGCCAGGCTGCAGGGAGGCCTGTGCCGAGGGGTGGCTGGGGTGTGTGGCTGGTGAGAGGGGACCCAGAGACTTGCCTTGATGTGCCTCCGTTTCCATTTTTTCCAAGGCAAGGGTGTGAGGTGAAGAATGCCCAACCAGCCTTCTCCCCCATTATTATAGGAATCAAAACCTCTCCCCAAACAAGTGGCCAGCATCACCCTCCCTCTGTAACCTGTTTGTCTCTCGGTGTCTCTCTGTCTTTATCTCCCTGACTGTCTGTGTCTCTGGTCCTCTGTATGTGTGTCTCTGGTCCTCTGTATGTCTGTCTCTGTCTCTGAGTCTCTCTGTGTCTGTCTCCCTATCTCTGTCTCTGTCTCTTTCCGTGTCTCTGTCTCTCTCCCTGTTTCTGTCTCTCTCGTTGAGAGACAGCTGCTCAGATGCTAGCTGGGGTCCCCTCTGGGTGGTGGGTGCACCGATGATCTTTTAAAGTGTGCTTTTTTTCTCTGTGTGCTTTTCATCAAGCATGCATTATTTCTGTAATTAGAACAGAAAATGTTATTTAAAAAGTGGTTACCATGGCAACTGCTTTGACACTGCCTGGGAGCCACTCCTCTCCCTTGGGACTGACATCCAGGGCCCCTCCTGGCGTGGCTGCCTCTCACCCGTGTCCCCTGCCTGCCCTTCCCCCCTGCAGTGCAGTGGAAGCTGCGGGCAAGGCCGCACCATCAGGCATGTGTACTGCAAGACCAGTGATGGACGGGTGGTACCCGAATCCCAGTGCCAGATGGAGACCAAGCCTCTGGCCATCCACCCCTGTGGGGACAAAAACTGTCCTGCCCACTGGCTGGCCCAGGACTGGGAGCGGGTGAGTACCCCAGAGCCCTCTGGAGGGCCTCCCTGTGCCTGGAGAGCATTTGGCCAGAGAGGAGAGCCAGGTGTCTGGGACAACAGATGGGTGAAAAAGGAGAATTCACTGCACATTATGAAGGCACAATTTCCTAAAAATCATTCTAGAATACAAAAGGCTTAAAAGGTAGGAAAACAGCTGATAGGTTCCAAATCCCCATGTTGCATGCACTCAGTGATTTGTGCAGATTGGCGCTGCCCCCAGCCTGGGCCCCAAGTCCCTGGAATGTGGAAGGCTAGGGACAGGGATTGTTTGGGCTGCCCACTCCTGGCACAGGGGCCTGTGCAACCTTTGATTGTGACCACTGTGTCTTCCCCACCCACCCGTCATCGTCACCAACTTGCCATTTCAGACGTCTTGCTCTCTGCAAATTGCTTTCAACCAGCAGCTCCAGGCAGACACTAAACCAGATCATCTCTAGCCAAATTGTTTTCTGCTAAATTGATTTTGGCCAAATCATCGTTGGCCAAATTGTCATTAGCCAATTTGTTTCAAAACAGATGGTTTTGTGCTAAATTGCTTTTGATCAAATCCATTTGGGGCCAAATGGTTATCGAACAGAGTTCTCAGCCAGGCTGTTACATACTGGAACATTCTCACCCAATTGCTATTGACCAGACCCTTAGCAGCAGAGTCGCCATGGGCCCCATGTCGGGTCCTGCTGGGCCCTGGCGCTGACCCACTCCCTCTGCCCCGGCCTCAGTGCAACACCACCTGCGGGCGTGGAGTCAAGAAGCGGCTGGTGCTCTGCATGGAGCTGGCCAACGGGAAGCCGCAGACACGCAGCAGCCCTGAGTGCGGGCTGGCCAAGAAGCCTCCGGAGGAGAGCACGTGCTTCGAAAGGCCCTGCTTCAAGTGGTACACCAGCCCGTGGTCCGAGGTGAGCTCCCGCCACCCCTCTGAGGTTGCCTGAGGCCAGGCCTGAGTTTTGATCCTGTCCCTCCTGCCTCCAGCTTCCTTAAGTGCTTCCCACCCCCTGTACCCAACAGCCTCTGTCAGAGCTTTCCTTCCCAGGAAAGCTTCTCAACTCCACCACATCAGCTGGAGAGCCACCGCCTCCAGGAAGCCTTCTCTGCTCTTGTCCCTGGGATCCCTACAGCACTCATCCTGGGCCTTTTTGGGCCCAGGAACTCCAGCCTCGAATTGTAGCCTCTGAGTTGTGTGTTTGGCAGCCCATGTGCCTGACACCATGGAACAGACAGACCCCAGGTGGGCACGGTGGGCAGAACGGGCTGAGTCAGACACGGGCCTGGCCCTCCGGAAGCCACCGCCAAGGCAGGAGCTTGGGATTTAGGGAGACGGTAACAGACAGGCATCCCAGGTCAGGACATGGGCAGGGCCAGAGGGAAGGGCAGCAAGTCTCCTGCGTGGGTCCCACCCCTCTGCGATTCCTAGACTCTTGGGCCTCCAGAATGCCCAGCTCCAGGATGTCAGGCAGGACAGAGATGAGGTCTCGGCTCTCTGTGGAAGGGAGCATCCTGGGGCCTTGAGGCATATGTGGCAGCTCTGGCCCAGCTCTTGGCCTGAAGAGTCTCCTCTTCCCTAATAGTGCCATGAAGAGGGGCCTTTTTCCCCATTCCTCAGAGGAAGAAACTGACGTTCAGAGAGCTCTCTGGCCCACTCGGGGTCCCACAGTTACTCGGGGCTGTAGCAGACACTGTTGCCCAGGCCTGTCCAGCCCTAGAGTGGGTGTGGCATCTGCAAGGGAAGAGGGGCCTGAAGCAGCTCATCCTGAGGGGCCCAGAGCAGGGAGCCCCGAGGTGGGTGGGCAGCCCTGGTTTCCCAGAGTGGGTGACAGGCTGGGCATCCCCTTGCTCCAGTTGTCTTGCAGAGCGAACAGATTGCTTTCACCTCCCCTGCTGTGTTCCCCTTCCACTCCACTTCCCATGGGACATCCAGGTGACTCCAGGGCCCCACTCCAAGCCAGTGGGCGCCCCTCTGCCTTCTGGGCCCCTGGAGGCCGTGCTGTCTAGACTCCAGCTTGAGTAACTCACATCAGCCTCTGCACCCCTTCACAGTAGCGCCAGTCCTGGCCCCAGCCTCCCCCCACCTAGTGATGCCCTGAGCTTCTGAGAGAGGCATGTGGGGCACCACAGGGTCTCTGGGAATGATTGGGCAGGGACTGCCACAGCCAGGCTGTGTACCTGGGGTCTTCAGCTACCTCTGGCCTCAGTTTCCTCATGGGCCAACTCTGAATACCCAGGTGGCAAAATAGGGGTGTCAGATGGGACTCGGAGCCTGGAATGTTCTTGTGTCTCAGGCCCTGGTGCCCAAGGGCTCCACGTCTTGGTTGCCATGACGAGTGGGTGCCAGATCCTAAACCTTATGGGTTCAAGGCAGAGAGTCGAAGAGTCTGTAAGGAGCGAGCTGGGGCCCCCAGTGTGGCACTGCTCAGAGTGGGGTCCTGGCCCTGGGCTCTCCGTGCACGCTGCGTGGCATGTGGCCTCTGCCTGCCCTACAGCACGTACGCTTGTTCACAAGGAAGAACACACACTCACTGATTCCCTGTTGCCCACCGAAGGACCCCCCAGGCCAGGAGGGGAAAGGCTGAGGGCAGGCCTGGGGCTTCCCAGGGGAGAGAGGGGCCGAGCCAGGGCCAGAAGGGTGGGCCGGCTTTAGTCAGGAGTCAACTGGAGAGACCACGGTGTGCCGGGGAAGGATGGCTCCTTCTGGAAAGGCTGAGCCTGGTGGGAGGGAGAGTAGGAACGGGCAGGGAGGCTGAGTGGGGTTTCAGGGCCCTAGGGAGCCACTGCGGGGCCAGGAAACAGAGACCCTCTAGGTGCAGGTACCTTGCTGGGTGATGAGCATGGCACGGGGGAACCATGCAGGGGAGACCCCAGAAGAACATCCCGGGGTGCTGGGGAGGGGAACCCCCAGCCCCGATGAGGCGTGGCTGGCACAGACAGCGGTGGGCACGTGGACGCCTCCTTCCTGGTGGTTGCCCCAGTGCTGCTGCACAGTGGCAGCTCAGTCACTGTTTGTTTGTTCCCTCAGCTGCCCAATCCCATCCGCTCCCCAGGGGCAGAGGAGCTGGCACCAGGGCTGGCTGGGAATGTGCTGCTCTCCAGAGGCACGTCCAGAGGTGGCCCTGCCAAAGGCTGATTGTCCTCACGCCATCGGTGCCAAGCCAGCCTCTCCTTGCCCGCAGACCGTGCCAGCCCCCACCCCCTGGCTTGGAGCAGGCAGGCGGGCAGCTATCTTTCTGCCAAGTCTTAATCGGTCTTCCCCTCTCCTTTGCAAACAGAAGTGGAGAGTGGGCCACAGGGCTGGGGCCTCCCACCCCACCCACCTCAGAGAACCGAGGGCTCGGGTCCCAGACGTGCCTGGGTGATGTGGGGTCACCCACGTCGGGCGGAGTGTGAGGGAGCCACCGCCTATGGGATCTTGGCAGGAGGACAACAGGGTGACTGCGGCCAGCAGATGTCTCTGGTGTTCTGAGGAGCTCAGTGGGGTTTTCCAAGGGGAACATCTGGACGGGGAGCCATTGGAGGGGGTGCTGGCTTCTCGAGATGCATTCGATTGGCTTATGACAAACGGTCTGCACCACAGACCCAGGAGATCTGGGCCCAGAGGACCCTCTGGGAGATGAGAGAGGAGGGACCACCGCTCACTGTGGACCTGGGGAGACTCAGGCAGCCCTAGGTGGGGAGAGAATCAGAGCCCCCTGATCACCAGCCAGTGTCCTTTGGTCTCCACCTCCGCTCAGCCTGGGGCTGCAGGCCTAGTTTCCAATGTGCTTCCCCGGGTCCTGTGTCAGCTGGGCCCTACAGCCGCCTGGGAAGGGTGGGGTGAGGAAGCGTGAATGTGCAGGTTCCCCACCTCCTGCCCAAGCCGCGGCCTCATCTGGGGGCTTTCCCCACACCCACTGTCTCCCACACCAGTGCACCAAGACCTGCGGGGTGGGTGTGAGGATGCGAGACGTCAAGTGCTACCAGGGGACTGACATCGTCCGTGGCTGCGACCCGCTGGTGAAGCCGGTTGGCAGACAGGCCTGTGATCTGCAGCCCTGCCCCACGGAGCCCCCAGGTGAGGGACGGGGAGGCGGAGGTGGGCCTGGGGCTTCCCGGGGAGGCGAGGGTGGAGCCAGGGCCTGAAAGATGAGCAGCCATCACTCACCTGGATGGTCAGCCTGGGATCCAGCTTGAGAGACCAAGGTGTGCTGGGAGCGGAGGCCTCCTCCCGGCGTGGCTGAGCCCCGCTGAGAGGGGAGAGTGGGAAGGGGAATGGGGGAGCCATGCTGAGACCCAGACTTTGGGGAAGGTGTCAGCTTTAGACAGCGGCACCACTGTGGGGCCGAGAGCTAAATCCAGGATGATTCAGCTGGAACGGCCAGGGGCTGGGACATGGGGCAGGGAGGGGAGCAACTGAAGCAGGGCCTGGGCACCTGAAGGCAGGACAGGGGACAGGCTCCAAGGTGCCAGGTGCAGGGCGCGTGATGAGTTCTGCTTTGGATACATTGAGTGGTGGACGGGGGCGGCCCCTGGGGTCCCCTTGGGGATGCTTAGGTCTCAGGTGCGATCTCTGTAGCTCCTCTAGACCCTGGCCCTAGGCCTCACCCCTCTTGGGACACAGATCAAATCACCTGGCGTGATCAGGGAAGGCGACCTCTTGGGGACAGATGGGGCTAGGAAAAATGTGGCAGAGAGCTAGAGATGGAGGTCTGTGTGGGGTGGGAGGCCCGCTGCCCCTGCCCCTGGAAAAAGACACGTGAGGGTCCTTGGGGTTTTCACCCCTCGGCCACCTCCTGAAACTGCCCCGCTTCACCCTGTGTTTCTTCTCCAGATGACAGCTGTCAGGACCAGCCAGGCACCAACTGTGCCCTGGCCGTCAAGGTGAACCTCTGCGGGCACTGGTACTACAGCAAGGCGTGCTGCCGCTCCTGCAGGCCCCCCCACTCTTAGGCACAACAGCTGCAGCCCCTTCCAGACAAAGATCAAGCTGCTGCAGCTTCTGGGGCCTCCACAGACACCCCTCCTGCAGGGCGCGCCGGCCTGAGGGACATGGCACTGAGCCTCAGCTGTCAAGAGGGGACTTCCCACGGCCCATGGACTTTTGTTTTCCTGGGGCAGAAAAGTGGACAGTGTACTCCGGCACCCACTGGCCTCCCCCGAGACAGAGCCACCCCTGCCGTGGGAGCCCATCCGTGTTCCTGTGTGGATCCTGTGTTCGTGGCTCCCACCCCCTGACCCCCAGCAGCCCCCAGCCAAGGGGCCCAGGGCCCACAGCCAAGCGGTGGAGGTGTCTTACCCCTGGCCTGAAGCCCATGCCCTCTCTGGGTGACAGGGACTTCTGAAGGAGACTGGCAGGCAAGCCCAATGTGGGGGGCCTCCCTCCATCGGAGGCCGGGGGGCGAGGAGGGGCGCAGGCAGCAAGGAGGCCCAGGGGTGCCCCCTCTTATTGGAACCCCTCCCATGGAGCTCTCCTCCCACTGCACTTTCTACCCTGGGCAGAGACCCTCGCCCACGGGGCGTTTGGGATGGACCTTGGACCCCGCCCCTGCAGTCGGGTCAGTGCTCATCTACGTTAATAAAGTGGTCCTATTTATGGCGGCATCGTGGGGTCTCAGTTGCTTCTGGCTGGAGGAATGTGTGGCCTTGGGGCTTGGAGGGCCCTGGCATGGCCATGTGGGGTCTCTCCAGCTCACTGAGGCCTTGAGTGTGGGGCCGAGGGCGGGGCAGGCAGAGGCCACAGCACCTGCTCCAAGGAGAAAGACGGTCAGGTGCAGACAGAGGCAGCAAGAGGCGTGGGGGCGTGCAGAGAGGGCGTTCGGGGGCACTGGGGCAGGCGCTGGAGAAGAAGTGGAGTTGACATCTCAAGCCCGTCAGCAACTGGTACAGGAACTGTGGGGGCAGGGGCCAGGGACCTTGGCTAAGGTGTGGGGCACCCACTGGCAAGAGCGTTGGGAAGAAGAAAGGAGACCAGGCAGGTGTTGGGGGCACGGGGCTGGGCCCACTTTGAGCCTCAGGAAACAGCACTGTCACTGCCGTTCCTGGACCTCAGGGGGGCTTCCTGACCTAGATATGTGGGTGCAGGGACACAGGGCCTCTGGGGAGGGGCTGCTCAGCTGAACCAGCAGCAGGAGTGGCTTTTTCCAGACGAGAAGGTGGCAAAGAGCACCCAGGAGAGGAAAAGCGACACAGCCGGAGGATGCTGCATGGGAGGAAGAAGGACAGGGCTGCACCGCCGAAGGGGCCCAGGAGGCGTGTCGGTGCACACAGGCGACCGGGAGGTAAGCGGGTGTGGGGCTGCTTCCTTGATGTGAGGCCAGCTTGTCCTCAGACTGGGAGCCAGAGCAGGGTCCATCGAAGCTTTAGGACAGCTTCTGAACGACTTGGGGCTCTGGGGAAACTGAGGCAGTACCCCTCCACCGTGCGTTCTTGCCTCTGAGTGTGACTGCACGCATGTGTGTTGAGGGGCGGCAATCAGGATGGACCTTTCAATCCCTGAAGCCCAGGAGTTAGAGGCCCCTGGGATGGACTTGCTCAGTCACCAGCTTGAGCCGGTCAGATCTGAGTCGCCGTGACCGGGAGTGTGAGGCCTCTCTGCCCACCTCACCCTGTGCCCGCCCTCACCTCGCTGCTCTTCTCTCCTCTCCCCCAACCCACATCTTCTTCCTGTCTTACTTTCTTCCTCCCCAGCACCTTCTTTCTGCCAACACTTATTGTATACTTACTGTATGCCAGGTTCTGTGCCCGGCACAGGCGCTGCCTGGGTTTAACTTCCAAAGGTCCCCATGACACAGGTATCACGATCACTGCACTGTGTGGAGGATAAAACTGAGGCCCAGAGATGCTCAGTCACTTGTCCCAGGGGACCCAGCCTGTCCCCGACAACCCTCCGTCCAGGGGCTCAGAGTCCGCCCTGGTCCTTCCAGCCCCAGGCCCCAGCCACGCCTCTGCCCAGGACACGTTTGCGTTCAATGAGCCTTATCCCTGCCGCAAGCCTGGGTCTCCACAAGCCTGGGCCTCCCCTGATCACAGGAATTCGAGGAGGTCTCAGCCAAGCCCCACTTGGGGCCTGGAGCCTCGTGGGTGTGCCACAGGAATCCCGCCGTGGCATGATCCTCAATGCTGGAAGATGGAGAGCCACCCGGGAAACTCACCTGTGGCCCACTGCCTTGCCCCCAAGCCAGAAAGCAGCTCTCAGTCCCACCAGGCAGAGTCCTGGCCCCTCTGGCTGCACCCTGGGGAGAAGCTGACTCTGCCTCCTGCTGGGTAGAAGGAAGTCCCTCCCAGAAGGTTCAAGAGCTTGGGTGTGGACGGCCTGGATGCCCGGGTGGACTGAAGACGCTGCACGGGAGTGTGGGAGATGTTTTATTGGTTTTCACTTTCCTCAGGGAGCCAGCAGCTCCCCAGCAGGTCCCCACGGGGGAGCTGAGTAGGCTGGGAGGGATGGGTGTTTACTTCGGTTCAAAGAGATCTACGTATCTACAGAGGGGATGGAGACCAGAAAGGAAGTGGGAAATGGAGTCAGAACAGCCACGGCATGGGCCAGCTCCGGGCCCCCCCCCGACCCACCCAGCCCACCCCTCACACTAACGCATCAGAAACAGACTTCACAGATGCACAGAGGAAGCCGGAGGTGTGGGCCGGGGGCCAGGGCTGCGAGGGACCTCAAGGGTGAATGCCACTGGCCTGTCCCAACCAGGCAGGGAGAAAGTAAGAGGAGGAGAACAGAACAGTAACGACGGTGTCTCCGCCAGCGCTTCCGACGCCTCTGGAAACAGGGGACTTCGTTTCTGAGTAAGAGCAAGAAGCATCCTGCTCAGGCCACCCCTCAGCTCGGGGAGGCCACGGGCCTGCAAAGCTTTGTCTGTTTTTAATTTTTATTTTTTTGAGACAGAGTTTCACTCTGTCACCCAGGCTGGAGTGCAGTGGCATGATCTTGGCTCACTGCAACCTCCGCCTCCCAGGTTCAAGCGATTCTCCTACCTTAGCCTCCTGAGTAGCTGGGCTTGCAGGTGCCTGCCACCAGGCCTAGTTAATTTTTGTAGTTTTTAGTAGAGACCGGGTTTCACCATCTTGGCCAGGCTGGTCTTGAACTCCTGACTTTGTGATCCACCTGTCTTGGCCTCCCAAAGTGCTGGGATTACAGGCATGAGCCACCGTGCTTGGCCAGCCCTGTCCTTTAGGAGAGTGCCTTCCCTGGGCAGAGAGGGGCTGCCCTGGCCCTGGGGCTCCACGGCAGGGCCCAGAAGGAGGGGGAGAGCCCCAGAGAGGGAAGGGGGATCCTGGGCCAGGTTGCTAAGAGTAATCAGTGCCTCTTCCTGGGTGAGGAAGAGCTGCTTTCCTGATGGCTGGTGAACAGGGGTTTGGGGGATTTCTCTGGGGTAGTCGTTGACGTCATTTCCTTAGCAGCAGGACAGCGGGTGGGAATTCCCAGGAGATCTCAGCCTGGGTGGGTGCTTGGTGGAGAGTGGGCTCAGAGGAGGCCTTCACACAGCAGCGGGAGGCTCCGGCTGCTTGGGGTCCACCGGGAGCAGGGCAGGGCTGGGTCAGGCCTCCTGGGTCCTGCTGAGAAGCAGGTGGGGGAGGTGACCTGCAGCTCTGTCTCCCTTGGGGACCTTAGTTCCTGTTGAGACCCAGAGCCTGAAGACCTCCGTCCTCAGGGTCCCTCTGCGACCAGCCCCTCATCACACAAGATGGGGAGACCAAGGTGCAGGGGTGGGAAGGGCCATCTAAGTCTCACGGGGACTAGGGGGTTGTCAAACCCTGGGCCTTGGCTCTGCCCACCCTAACCAGCCCCAGGCTGCCTCCACGAATCTGGCTGAGCGCTGGGTCTGAGAGTTTCCACGCTGCCACTCCCAAGGCAGGTGGGCATATGGCCTCTCCCCTCCCACCAACACGCCTGTCTGGGCTGAGCATCCCAAGGACTCAGACACCCCGACAGTCTCCCGTCTAGGGGCAACCTGTCTATCTGCAGGGAGCTCAGCACCTCGAGTCTCAGCCTGGGCAGACGCTTGGCACTTGAAACCGGGAGTGTGTGTGAGAGAGAGGGAGGGAAGAGTCGGGGGAGAGAGGGAAAAGAGGCAGAGAGGGAGGTCCGAGGTCAGGGTGGAGGCGCGGAATCCTTGGTCTGCAATCGCCCAGGTTGGAGGGTGCCTTGCTTCGGGGCCCTGAGCCTCACTGAGGTCACCCTTTCCTTGAGCAGGTGAGAAGGCCAAGGCCCAGGGAGGGGGTGACCCATGGAGACCCCTGGGTTGGCCAAGTTCCTGGGGCTGAGACAGAAGCGTCAGGAGGGACCATCCATGCCTGGCCCGCTGTGCGGTCACCTAGTCCTTCCAGTCCCAGATCCCAGCTGTGCCTCCCCCGTGACACGTTTGTGTTCAATGAGCCTTATCCCTGCCTTGAGCCTGGGGGCTCCCCAAGCCTGGGCCTCCCCTGAGGACAAGGATTCGAGGACGGCTCAGCCAAGCCCCACTTGGGACCTGGGGCCAGGTGGGTGTGCCATGGGAACCCTGCCATGGTCTCAGGACCCTCCAGGCCAGGAACTCAGGGTTGGGCCCAGGTCACACGTCGGTGCTGATGCTGCGGCTACGGGCGAAGGCCTCCCGCATGGCAGAGAGGCGGTTGGGGTTGAGTGCCTGCAGCCCCTGGAAGCCCCCCGGGGACAGCTCCACGTCCTCCTGGCTGACGCTCTTGTAGAGCACGCGCTCCCCGCCGTTCAGCACATCCTCTTCCTCCTCCGGTGGCTCCTGCAGGAAGAAGGCTGGGGGCTCGCAGTGGGAGCAGCTGCGGCAGAGGGCGCGGGCTTTTGGGGACTTCTGGCTGAAGGAGGTGGAGGCGGTGGGGTAGAGCGCTGGCCCGTTGGTCAACACCAGGTTGCGGTTAGAGTGCAGCGGGGGCAGGTGCGAGTGGACGGCGAAGTCCGGCTCCTCCTCGTCCTCCTCCGGCTCGTCCTTCTTGCAGCAGTAGTACTGCGGGCAGAGGGATGGTGACCCTGCAGCAGCCTGCTCCTACCCCGGAACTCGCATGCAGAAAGGGCTAGCCCCAGCTGGACAGGGGAGACAGGCACAGCGGGCATGGGGCGGCCCAGGCCTGACACCTCCGCTGTTTAGCCAGACACAGTGCGGGGTGCTTCGCAGTGATCCACTCATCTCTTCCACCCAGCAATGCACAGGTGTGACTGTTCTTTCCATTTTGCAGGTGGGGATACTGAGGCATGGAAGGGTCTGCAGCCCCACATCAGCAGAGCCGAGGGTCACCGGCGCGGGCAGCTCTGTTGCCTCGCTCTACACCGACGGCTCCCCCTCACCTCTCAGGGGGACATGGGGACCCTGGATGGCCCTGGAGTGCAGGTGGGAAGGGAGGCTCACTGTGGCACTCCCTCGGGCAGCCGGTGCCCTAGGCTAAGTCCCTTCCCCTCTCTGAGCCTCATTAAAAGCCCCGGGTGAGGGGAGTCCGGCACAGCTCACTGAGCGCCACACGGGGGGCCTGGCTGCCCTCTGCTGAGCGTCTTCTCTGCCACAGGGCTCTTTCTCGGGCCTTGGCCCCTGTGGCCTTCATGCGGGGCTCCCTCCCGAGGTAGGGGCACCCTCCAGGCCACCCTGTCCTGTCCCTTTCCCCGCCCTCCAGGAGTACCTGTAGCCGGCAGTAGCACAGAACAGCAATGATGCAGAGGAGAATCACAGTTGCCAAGATGCCCCCGGTGATGACCACGGTCCCGGCTGTCATCCGCCCCCTTCTCCATCAACAGCCTGCAACACACGCCGCCAGCTTTACAGCATCACGCTTCCCCACCGCAAAAGTCACCCGTGCTATTCTAGAAAACCGAGAAGACAAGCCTTGGGGGAAATAAAGCACCCCAGGATGTGCCTGTGAGAGGCAGGAGCTCTGCCAGGGACGGGCTGCGGGAGGGGCCCCAGGCCCTGCTCTGCCTCTGCTGGCCTCTGTCCCTGTCCCTGTCCCAGCCTCGGTTTCCACATCCGTAGAAGGTGGACGCTCATAGCACAGGGTTTTGTGACACTTTTACAAGCATGTCCCTCTGTGCTCAGCGTAGCACACTCTCAATGAATGGCGCCCTTCCAGCCTGGCTCTACAAGCTCGCGTGGTTTTAAATTTACCCAAATGCAGTCACTCGCCAAACATACGGTTTTGTAACCTGCTTCCCTGCATTTGCGTCTGAGAGGGTCACCATTATTCTTCCAGATACTCACATCTTCTTCTGCAACATAATCTCGAAGCAGATGCCATTGTTTAATGTAGCCAACCCCTTTCCTTTAAAATTTTTAATTGTGGTAAAACACCCATAAAATGTACCATCTTAGCCATTTTTACATGTGCAGAGCAGAAGCATGAAGTATATTTCACACTGTTGGGCGACTCATCTCCAGAATTTTCCATCTTGCAAAACTGAAAACCAATTCCTTTCTGATGTGTGGGTTTCTTACATTAAGGAAATATTTTTAGCAATGTTTTAATAAGTGTCTTTGTAGCTAAGTCACGGGAACCACCTGAACCTACTTCAGTGGTTTTCAGGGCACATTCTTAGACGTGGGGTTTCCAGGCCCGGGGACATGCCCTTTGCAAACTCCTTACTGTGGAAAACGTCCGCCAAACACAGCGCAGAGAGACTGGAGTGACTCGGTCCATCCGTGGCTGCCGGCATTCGGCTCTGCCCTGTCTTGCCGTGAGCTGATAAACCAGCTCTCAAAGCAGCCGGCTGGGAGTATTTGCTGATTTTTGTTCTGTAGATTTTCTTGCCATGGCCAGTTTCAGTTAAAGCAAGGTTTTGACAACCGGCTTACAAAATTCCTGAACATTTCATTGTCACCTCTCACAAACCAGTCGGAGCTGGCGCCATCACATCCCTTCCTCAATGTCCCAAGCCTCAGTTTTTTTTTCTTGCTGGGGGATGGGGTGGAGGAAGAGATTGGAGTATTTAAAGGAAATCACAGAGCATATCCGTTTACCCATAACTACTTCGGTGCAGAATCTGACGGATGAGGATTTTTTAAAAAAATTACCCAGCCTACGTTTAGCAATCTCCTGTCATCTCCGAAATGCCTTTTTCACAGTTGGTTAGTTCAAATCAGGATATCAGCTCTTTTTGCTCTAGAACAGCTCAAAACTCATTCACGCCCCCCACCCCCACTGTTTATTGGAGAAACTGGGTTTTTTATCTGATAGAATTTTCCACGCCCCGGAGCTGGCCGGGATTCCTTGCCTGGCGTTGAACGTGCTCCTTTATCAGTGTTCTCTCAACTGGCTTCCTGCTGCCTCTCTTCCAGGGACCTGGTGTCTGCCGTCCCCCTCATCTCGATGTCAACATTCGCTAATGGCCACAGCTGCCCTTGGCCAGCCCCCTCCCCACACTGTCAGGTCCTGCGGGCTCCCAGCACACTCCTGCAGCGGTGCTGTGCATTCACCTGGCTCCGTCACTCCATGGGAGCTACAAAGTAGTGAGACTTTCTAAATGTCGTCCTTCCTTCCACGTTTATGGGTTCCAGAGTTCTTCCTGAAAAAGCTCCAAAGCACATTCCCTTCTCATCTGCGTGGTTACCCTAGTGTGCAGCCTGCAGAGGGAAGGCTCGGAGGTTCCGTTCCTGCCTTTATCCGGGATCAGAATGAGCTGTTGCCCTGTGAGGTTTGTGGATGTTTACAGGATCAATGCAATCTCACTGCTTTTTGAAGATAGATTTAATGTGTTTCAATCCACTGTAGTGGTATTCTTTTTGACGTTCCAGTGATCCCACTGGGACTGTGTGGCACCAGGGGGTGTGGCGCTTACTTTTGAAGATGAGCAAACTGAGGTCTGGAGAGAAGTGAGCTGCCCGGCACCCAGTAAGATGAGGGGTCTGGGTCGGGTCAGGGCTGGATCCACCGTTACCATCCACCCTGGGGCCCCTGCCACCCTCCCCTGTCTGCTGAATGCCATGTCTCCCCCGACATGAATGGCCTGAATGCCACAGCACCTTTGGGGGAGCACACGCTGTGCTGATATCAGGTTTGGGGGTGCTGGCCCAGGCGTGGCCCTCTTTTTTGTGCTCTGAGCCAGGAGGCTGGTGGCCACATCTGAGCCATCTGCTCCTGACCTTTGGGCCACAGCTTATTGGTTTGGGGTGGGCGTGCACATGTTGGAGAGGCAGAAGGCGCTGGTCCTTGGAGAGGGCGGGGAAGGCCATGACCGCAGGAGAGATTGCTGCAGTGGTCCCAACTCTGGTGCAGATCCCTCCCCAACACCCACAGAGTGACTCCTGCTGTGTGTATGTCACCTGGAGTGCATTTGAGCTATTTGCATCCCATAATTATGGCCCCCCTTCATCAATGAGGGCACTCACACAGCTTGAGAGGGGTTCTGGAAGGTAGTGTTTCTGCGGTCACGCAGGGATTATAATTCAGCACCGCCCTCCACCAGGGGTCATGGCTGGGGCCCACGGCTGGGGCTGACTGATAGCGGGGGCCACGGCGTTCCCATAGGGAAGCATGTGCCTGGGTCAGGGGCTCCCACTGCTGTCAGGCTGAGACTGTGGCGGCCGTGGGTGGGCTGAGGAGCTCAGGGATGGGCACGGGGAGCCCTAGGAGACACGCAGGCTGGACTCTGCCTCTTGTTAGCTGTAGGAACGGGCTCCAATGCCTCCATTCCTCTGCCTCAGTTCCCTCCTCTGTAAAACGGGAGAACCGCAGGGGTTCTGTGGGACGGAGGTGCATGTGCTCAGTGCTGTGCTGATGTTATTAGGACCTCGTTCCTCTCTGGGTCTAAGTCCTTCCCCAGGTCTCAGAAACTAAGACTGCTTGCTGTAAAGCTCTCTCTCAGGTCTGAGATGCAGCTGGTCCCTCGCTCTACTCGGCTGCAGCTCCTCCGGGTCCAGGTCTCCTCCAGCAGCGAGCGGCCTGGCAGCGTGACGGGAAGGGTGCCGGCTCAGGCCAGGTGCCCAGGGCTGTCAGCAGCCACCCTCTGACACCCGGGCCGGTCCAGCTGGAGCCTCTCAGCCTCGCTCTGCAGATACACGCCCGCTGAGGCGCAGCAACGCCCGAGACGGCGCCAGGTCCCAGGGCCAGGCACAGCCGACAGACACACTCCGCTGGCAGCTCTGCCGGCGCCCGGCCTGACATCAGCCCACAGTTCACTCTGAGCAGCTCCCAGGAGCCATGGGGCCTCCCTGGGCGCCCACCCTCCTGCTGCCCCTCTGCTCTTGCTGCGCCCCACCCTCTAGAACGCCCATCCTCCCAGACCTACCCCACCATCAAAGGCAAGCATGTGCCCTCCTCCTCCAGGAAGCCTTCCTGAACTTTTAACGCACACCACAGAACTTCAAAACTTCAAATTCCAGAGCTAAGAGGAACCGCGTCTCACCTTTTCATTTAATGGGGCAAGAATATGGATCGCCCGCCACCCTCCCTGAGTGCTCACCTTCAGCCTCCTCCCTGCATGGACCCGGGGACTCTGCTTAGCTGTGGCCCAGGTAACACCAGCCTGAGGGGCCTCCGTCCTGCCCTACTCTTGCTGGTGACCTTGGGTCAGAGGCCTGTCTCTGGGTTCAGTTTTCTTATCTGTAAGATGGGTGTGGCAGGGTTTAGACACGGATTCCTCCTAACTCTAGGGGACTTGGATTTTAAAAATTATTTATTTATTTATTTATTTATTTTTAATTTTTTTGGGCTTTCTGGCAAGAACCAGAAAGCCTGCTAGATAAATGCCCTGCCAGGAATCCAGATGATTCAACACACAACGAAGTCAGGATGACCAACGTAAAAAGCATTAAGTGATAAAGTGATAAAGCCAGGTGACACCCTCCAAGGGTGGGCAGAGAAGGGGAAGGGCTACAGACACTTTGGCTACCAAGGACACTCGAGCTCTGAGAAAACTGAGTGCCTGAGAGAACGGGAGAGGACCTGGGTGCTCTGGGTGGTAACAGATTGGGGAGGAACCAAGGGGAACTTCCTGGAGGAGGAAGCTTCTGAGCTAGGCCTTGAAGGATGGGCTGGGAGAAGAAGGAGAGGGCCTATGGGTGCTGTGAACAGCACAGGCCAAGCCTCGGAGGCAGAGCCATGCTGGGCAGGTCCAGTGACCGCCTGGCGGAGGCCACTCTGCCGCCTGCTTGTGACTCAGGCAGCACCCCTCCTCCAGCTCCCTTGAAGCCTCTGCACTGCCAGCCAAGACAATTTGGCAAGAATAGCGCTGAATTGTTATCTGCCCCCTGGGACCATAAATGGTTTTACAGTTTTATAAATGGCTTTGCTTCCCTGTTCCCACCCCGGGTTTTTACAGGGACAGGTTATGAGATGGGGCCCCCCTGTGCGTCCCCTGGCCCCATCCACAGAGTCTGTGGTGAAGGGGCCTGGGCAGGCAACAGTCCCCTTCTGAGGGCCCTGTCTCGTCTCGGCAGCTGGCAGGGAGAGCCAGTCGCGCTCACAAGCTTCAGTTGTCTCCTGCGGCACCAGGGACCGAATGGTGTGGAGCTGGGAGGTTCGGGGGGGATGGGCAGGAAACACCTGGCAGCAGAGCCAGACACCGGCCTCCACCTGCCGCCCCTGGGAGCCCCCCCCACACCCGCCTTTCCCTGGCAGGAGACCCCTGCTCACTGCCATCTGGGCCACATGTCCTGTGCTGAATTTCAGACTCTGCTAGTTTTCTGTCCCTCTTGACACAGCCCCCTCACTTGCTGTAAAGCCTGAGGGGATGGAGCCTCCAGAGCCTGTGGAGTTTGTGCCCCAGCCCCAGCCCCCGCCACTGCCTTGCATGGTGTAGGCCCGTGCGACGCTTAAGGAAAGCTTCTGTCTGCTTCATTCACCTGAGATGCCCAGCGCTCCTGGCAGGAGCCAGGGAGAAGCCAAGACCTGCATCCTTGGCACTGGCAGTGCCCTCTGGCTCATCCAGCCCTGGACCTTCCAAACCCACCGGGCCCCAGGACAGGGGAGCCTGGCGAACACACAGCCTCCCCGACTGCAGTGCGGCTGCAGGAGCCTGCAATCCGATGGCTTCACAAGCAGCCCGTCCCACCAGGTGAGGCGGGTGCCCTCCACCTCCAGATAGGGAGACCAAGGCCGAGGTAGAGTGGGCCACCCTGGGGGCCCAGGGCAGAGCTGGGCCTGGAACCCAAGCTCGTGGCCTCACGGTCAGACTCCTCCCCACACCGGCGTCTCGTCGAGGGCTTACGGAGACTCAGAGTGCCTTTTCCTCCACAAACACATCTGTCTGGTTACAGAGGCGCTCCCACTACCTGGAAGCCCAAGGGCCCGGCGTCCTCGATCGGAGCGCAGCCCGCAGAGTTCCTGTCTAGACCTCCTGCACATTTGATCCTAATTTCATGCTCCGCGGGCTCCCAGATGCCGGCTTCGGTAATAAACAGACGAGGAAGTGCTCGGCTGCCCTGCGCTGCTGAGGTTGGTCTCCAAGACGTTATCCAGAGCCCAGCTGGGGGTGGGCTGGCAGGAGGGGGTCTGGGGGCCCTGGAGGGCAGTCCCAACAGCACCTGGAATGTCTGCCTTCCCAGCTCCAGCCCCAGCTCGGCTGCAGGGGGAGGGGGCAGTGAGTCAGGCCCCTGCCCACCACTGTTCTGAGCGGCTTGCCGTCATCTGGGATGGCAGAAAATGCCCATGGCAGGAGGACTGGTGCTGCCAGGCTCAGCATGGAGTGGGGAGCTGGTGTTCGGGAAACTCCCCCGTGCCCAGGGTTTGTCCCTTTGGTTGCCTGGATTCCTTAAGGGATCCCCAGAAAGAGCACAGGGACAATGGCATTTTGCTGGCCATTTCTGGAGTTCCACAGATTTCTAGAAGCTCCCCCCAGACTCCAGCAGAAGGGCCCCCTGGGGTCAGTACCATGGACAGGCTCTTAGAGTCTGGTTCATGGCCCAGCGGGAGCAGGGCGCACAGTGTGTGCTTGGCACAAAAGAGAGAATGGTGATGCCCGGGGCCCTGTGCTCTTGAAGAACAGAAGCCGTTTCCACGTTGGGCCAGGCGGAGCTGGGCAGTTGGGTGGGAGTGAGGCAGGGGTGGGGTTTGACTCGGAGCAGTGGGTCCCTGCCTTTCTCAGAGCTGTCATTCAACCATATCAGGGGTTGTAAGAACCACCGTGACCACAGCCAGGCTTCATGGAACTCTGAGCATTCATCTCGTTTCACCCTGGACCCCTCGGCATAGGCGGCTTTCCCAGGTGGTGGTGTGAACTGAGGCGAAAGCCCACTACCCAGGCCGTCAGGGAAGCAGGGACTCCGACATATCTCTGCCAGGAGATAGCCTGACCCGTATTTTCTAGGGAGTAAATTGAGGCCAGAAGAGGGAGATGATCCACTGAGCAACAGAAAACCCGACCAGACAGACCTGTCCTTGCTCCTTAAGGAGTCTGGGTGGAGCTCAAAGCCCACCCTTGTCTGGAGTCCAAGCCACAGAAGCCACACTGAAGACCAGCTTCAGCTGACCTGAGACCAGGCGACCCAAGGCTGGAGCCCTGCCTGGCCCACCATGGGCATGGTGTGAAGCTGGGAAGGGGAGTCGAGGGCTGCTGGGGACCAGGACGGGAGCTGGAGCCAACGCGTAGGCTGTGGATGGCTGGGAGGCCCTGGAGCCATAACCAGGAAGCAAGAACTGAAGGGAGTAGGTGACTGTCCCCGCCTGGTCCCCAGGAAAGTCATCTGCTAACTTCAGGAACTGTCAGGCAGGGCAGGGAGAGTCAGGATCAGGGCTCCTGGCCTCCATCACGGGCCTGTGCCAAAGCCACTGGGGGGCTCCATGTCCTCAGTGGTCACTGCTTCCTCTGACCCAGTGGGCAGGGCTTAGGCTTCCGTGCAGTTAGAGGCTGGGTCAGGTGGAGCTGAGAGAGTCCCCACCAGGCAGGGTGTGGGAGGAGAGGGGGCCCCAGCCAACGGCTGCCCGGCTGCTCCCTGGGCCTCCTGGAGATGAGTGGCTTGGGTCTCCCACGGGCATGGCTGGGACTCCCAGCTGGAGCTGTGGGTGGTCTGAGGGAGGTGGACACTCAGACCATCACCCTAAGAGTCAGGCCTTCCTCAAACCCCAGCTTCTGCCCAACCCAACTAACCCCACTTTCTCAGACTGGGGTCCCTGAGGCCCTTTCCTGGGGTCTCCCTGGGAGCCCCTGAAGCAGAGAGAGGAAAGGGAGAGAGAAAAGAGAAAAAGGTGATGGAGGAATGAGGGGTGAGCCTGGGCAAGGAGGGAAGGGTAGGAGCCCAGTGCCCACCAGGACCTCACTGCCACCATCTGCCCAGGAGGCCAGGAGCGGCCACAGAGGCAAGCGAGAAGCCCCCACACCCTGAGCTGTGAGGCCGGACCATGGGGAGATGGTGGTACTCCCTGTGAGGCCGGGCGATGGGGAGATGGTGGTACTCCCTGCTTCCCCACACCCTGAGCTGTGAGGCCGGGCGATGGGGGAGATGGTGGTACTCCCTGCGAGGCCAGGCAACGAGGAGATGGTGGTACTCCATGCTTCCCCACACTCTGAGCTGCAAGGCCGGGCAATGGGGAGATGGTGGTACTCCCTGCTTTGGTGCCAGGGACCCTCAGACCCTGCTAGAAAACATTAGCCGGTCCCAGCCCCTTTATGCTGAGACTGAGTCAAGGATGGTGGGAGATGGGGGCACCACTGGCCCTGTCAGGGCAGAGCCGCAGGCAGTGCCACAGGGTGGCAGGTAGATCTGCTGGTGGGAGGCCCAGCCTGTGGGGCCCTTCTGTCAGGCAGGCTACCGTGCTACTTAAGGCCCTTGAACAGAAAGATCTAGAGAAGAACTTGCAAAAATATAGCCTGAGTTGTGGCCACTGCTGTCAGGCCTGGAGCTGTTGCCTTTGGCTCCAAGTCCTGCTTGTCCAGAGGAGGGGATACCTGGGCTGCCTGGTCCAAGGAGGTAGGATCCCGACTCTGGGGTGGAGGTGGGCTCAGTGCTACAAAAAATATCTAGCATGCTGAGGGATCGAGCATGCTGAGGAATCTACTTACTGTGTTGAGAGAATGTAGCGTGTGAGGGATCTAGCATGCTGAAGGATCTAGCATGTTGAGGGATCGAACGTGTTGAGGAATCTAGCATGTTGAGGGATCTAGCATGCTGAAGGATCTAGAGTGTTGAGGAATCTAGCATGTTGGAGGATCTAGCATGTTGGGGAATCTAGCGTGTTGAGGGATCTAGCATGTTGAAGAATCTAGTGTGTTGAGGGATCTAGCATGCTGAAGGATCTGGTGTGTTGAAGGATCTAGCATGTTGGGGGATCTAGCATGTTGAGGGACCTAGCATGTTGGAGGTTCTGGCATGTTGGAGGATCTAGCATGCTGAGGGATCTAGCATGTTGGAGAATCTAGTGTGGTGAGGGATCTAGCATGAGGCTCTGCCATGTTGAGGGATCTGGCACATTGAAGGATCTAGCATGTTGAGGGATCCAGTGTGTTGAGGGATCTAGCATGTTGAGGGATCTAGCATGTTGGAGGATCTAGCATGTTGAGGGATCTAGCATGTTGGATGATCTAGCATGTTGAAGGATCTGGCATGTTGAGGGATCTAGTGTGTTGAGGGATCTGGCATGTTGGAGAATCTAGTGTGTTGAGGGATCTGGCATGTTGAGGGATTTAGTGTATTGAGGGATCTAGCATGTTGGAAAATCTAGTGTGTTGAGGGATCTAGCATGTTGGAGGATCTGGCATGTTGAGGGATCTAGTGTGTTGAGGGATCTGGTGTGTTGGAGGATCTGGCATGTTGAGGGATCTAGCATGTTGGAGGATCTAGCATGTTGAGGGATCTAGTGTATCGACAGATCTAGCATGCTGCTGATCCACTCATTGTGCAGATGGGTGTCTGTGCCCCCCAGAGAGGGGGCCTTGCCCAGGGTCAACTGGAACATCGGCTGCAGAGTGAGACACAGGCTAGGTACCCTGAATGGTTGTGGGCACCAAGTTGTTGGTAGAGGGGATAGGAGGAGGGCAAAGGACTGGGTGCTGAGCTCAGCAGCCCCTCCCAGAAACCCCCAGACCTCTCCTGCTCCAATACCACATGGTCTGAAATATTTATGCCCATCCCTAAAGAAGCCTGTGGTTCAGGCCCATATCTCTGGTAGGCCCTGCAACTATTGACATTGGTGATTTCAACACAGCAGAGAAAGCTGCTCAACAAGTAGAATGCTCAGCAATCCCCCAAGGATCTGGGAAATTCCATGACCTGGGGCTCCTGCCCATGCCATCCTGTATTGCCCCACTGGAGTTCCTGAAGTGTAAGTCTAAACAGGTTGCTGCCTCACTCAAACACCCTACATGGCTCCCAGTGCCTCCTAATAATAATAAGCACAGGATCCTGTGCCAAGCACCATTACCTCTGTGCAAAGAAGGCATGGCACACTTCACCAATGTCTCCTTTCATTGCTTGGACAGCTCAGGCAAGGTTTACTATTACGCCCATTTTACAGACAAGAACAGAGAGCCAAGGAGCCTGGCACAGGGAGAGAAAAGCACAGGGTCACATAGTCAGAGGTGAGGGCTCCAGGGTGAACATGGTGTGCCACTTCAAATCGGATGTCTCTCCCTTTCCCTCTATCCCCCACCCTCAGCTTGCCTGTAGGGATGGAGTAAACTCGCCACCTTCCCTGCAACAGACCTAAGCCCCATGAAGGCAAGAGCCTGGCTTCCCACTGCAGTCCTCCGGCCACCATGGGGCGGCACAGCTCGTGCACACAGTAGGGCTGCATTAGCGTTGATTTCAATGCAGTGGGGACCGCTGGGCACACTTGCACTGCAGGCCCTGAGTGGGCTTGGAGTCTTGTCCCCGTGGCCCCCACCCTCACCTGCCTGGTCCACATTGTTGCCCGGGGGAGGCGGGAACAGCAGCACAGAGCTATAGGCCAGGCCAGGGCTCGGGACCGCCCGGAGAAGGCAGATGAGATGCATCAGGAACTTTCCGGACTGTGGTTTCCCGATCCCCCAGCTGTGGATCAGGAAGTGAGGGGTGGGAGGGTGGGGCTTGAGAACCCCGGGCAAGTCCCAGCTCAGCTGCAGACAAAGCTGGCATTTTCTCTCCCTTAAAAATAACAATGTGCAGAAGTTGGGTTCTTAAAACCCCCTCTGCTGCTTTTCTTTTTTTTTTTCAACTTCCTCTTCCAAGAACTGAATGCAGCTCCTGGTCCCAGTTCAGGGCCTGGAAGGCAGATGGGAGGGAGGACCAGGCCAGGACTTGCTGGAACGACCAGAACTCTTCTTTATTAAACACATAGCTAAGCCCCGTGCTGGGCTGGGGGCTCCCTGGTGCTTCAGTGAACCCCATAGGCATGGCTGGCGTGGGCACTGTGAGCATCCTCATGCAAAGATGAGGAAACTGAGGCATGAAGAGGGAGGAAGCACAGCCTGGATCCGATTCCAGACCTCGACCCTCCAGAGTGGTCCAGCACCTCGAGTTCATGTTCGATAAAACTCCTAGACGCTCAGTAAGGCCCTTTCTGATTCAGGCTCACAGAGAGGAGCAGACAGAGTCTGCTCAGCAGGGACATGCCTGGAGTCCCCGGAGAGCCCCGAGAGCTAGCAGACACATGGAAGGCACCCCAGACCCCAGCCAGCAGTGTGGCCGGGAAACTCTGCCCCCAGCCAGGAATTCCAGCCCTTACCAAGGTCTCCTCTGCCTGAGGGGCTGCTGGGTGTCCAGGGGCCCACAGAACAGCATTCTCTGTCAGGACACGGGACACATGGGGCCAGCCTGAGAAAGAACCCTGGATACTCCCATTTGCCTTTTGTGAAGGAAGCTTCCTGGGATCCTGAGAAACGCACGAGCTCTGAAGCCACTGGCCCTGTCCACTGTGTTGGCAGAACGCCTTTCTCCTTGGGCTTGTCAGCGGCCAGGCAGGCTCTGGACAGGGCAGGGCCCAGCTACTGGGACATCCTGGTCTATCTTCCAAGGTCCAAGCCCAGCCCACCCCACTCATGAACGGCTGCCTCCCTTCTGGGTCTACCTTGCCCTGCCACAACCACCCTCTGCCAAGCGGCTGGCCTCCTGGGGCCGGGGCAGCCTCTTCTGCCGTGGCAGGTGCCTGCCATCCCCTGGCACTGGGCCCTGCCTCCCAACCCTCTCCATCCTGGGACCACCACAGCGGGCTTGGTATTTATGGAGGCCAGGAACCAGCTGCTGCTCTGGATGCGGGAGACACCCAGGCCCAGCCTCAGGGCCCTGCCCGCCTGGGTGTCTGGGGAGGGGGGTAGTAACTGCGGCTGAGATGACACCCACATTGCTCCTGCTGGGGCCACACACACGCCAGCTCATCCTGCCCCCTCCTCCTGGCTTGTCTCCCTGCAGGGGACCCCGCCAAGCCGTCTCCACAGCTGGTGAGCGCTCCACAGCAGAGGTCGTCCAGTCCTCCCCGGTGCTGCCCTAGCGGCCTGTCCCTCGAACCGGGCTTGCACCAGTAGCCCCCAAATGCACTGAAGCCTGACTGCCGGCTCCACCCTGCAGCTTTGGACTCAGGTGTGCGGAGAAGATGCCTTTCTCCCCAGTGCCCGGGGAATGCCAATGCTGCGGGCACAGGAGCACACAGAACCACAGTCCTGAAGGGTGGCCCAAAGCAAGTCCGGCCCAGCAGGGGCTCCTCTGAGTGGGTCCAACCTGACCCTCACCCTACCCTGTCTATGTGGCCTCTGCCTCAAGATGGGGACCGCTCTGAGGATATGCCCACTGGCCTCGGGGACCATCCCTTGGCCCGGGAGACCCCTAGCACCCCTGGCACTGCCCTCTCCCTTCCAGGTGACTGACTCCTTCTGGCCCTTTAAGACGGTGCCAGGCCTCGCCTCCTCCAGAAAGCCTGCATGGATCCCCACTGCTCCCAGCCTGGCCCACCCGCTTCGTTTTCCTTGTTTTGCTGGAGCTACTCCCTTGGCCAGGACACTGTGATCTCAAGTCCAGCTCCGTGAGGGTGGGCTCTCGGCCTCACCTTGACGTACAGGCCTAATAAACAGTAGGTGCTCCATAAATGCCTGTGAGTTGAGTCACTGGCTGAGGTGGAGCTCCTGGGAGCCAGGCACCCTGAGAGGGGTGAGGTGCTGCCATGCCCCTGCAGGACTTCTTATGTAAGGGAGTCACCATTGCAACTCCAGGGAGCAGAGATGCACCCCCTCTGCCTGGAAGCCCTGGGAAAGTCAACGTGGACTCAGAATTGAGCTTACTCCTGGGCGGCCTGAGAGGGAGCCCGAGGGTGTGTCCAGCAGCCACTAATGTCCACTCCACCGGTCAGGCGGACGGGCATCTTGGAGCCATAGACGAGTGCCTTCCCTCTTCCAGGAAGACACCCATGCTGGCTGTGCTGAGGGCCTCACAGAAGAAGGGTGAAGGGGGCTCACGCCTGTAATCGTAGCACTTTGCAGGGCTGAGGCAGATGGATCACCTGAGGTCAGGAGTTCGAGACCAAGCTGGCCAACATGGTGAAACCCCCATCCCTACTAAAAAAGAATTAGCTGGGCGTGGTGGCTCATGCCTGTAATCCCAGCTACTTAGAAGGCTGAGGCAGGAGAATCACTTGACCCCTGGCTGCATGCTGGAATCACCCCAGGCAGTTGCGTCTGCCCCAGACCTGGCAGCATCCCAGGCACTGACAAGACAAGCTCTGGGGTGGCCCAGGGATCAGTACTTGCTTAGCTTTGCCGGTGCAGCCCAGGCCGAGGCCCTCTGAGTCAGGACAGGAAGGAGGTGAATGCTGTTCGCCTGTGTGGTGCAGGTCCGCAGGAAGCACAGCCACCCCTCGTGGGTCTTTACAGGGTCCTGGGTCATGCTGGGACCTGATGAAGGTTTTCCCCGTGTCGCGGTGCCCATTTTGCAGATGAGCAAACAGCGGGGAAGTGATGTGCCGGAAACGCAGCCAGCAGGAGGCAGACTCCCCCATCTCAGCAACTCTTCTTGCTCAGCCAACCAAGCAAGGTAACACCTGGAGTCGGCTGTTTCCTCCTGTATCTCATCTCCAGCAAATTCTGCCCATTTAGTTTCCTGAGTAGCTCCAGAGTTCAGAATCTGCCCACTGCCATCCACGCCATCTGCCACCCCCCGCCTAGCCACCTCTGCTGCCGCCTCTGCCGGCCGCGGTCACGCACCTGCTCCCAGGCCCTTGCCTTCATGCCCCTGCTCCAGGCAGCCTGTGCTTATGTCTGTTGGTGCCACCTCTCCCTCCCAGGCCCGGACGCCTCTGACGCTATGTCCACATGTGCCTGAAAGTCAGAAGGACTTGGGCAGGAATCCATACTCTCCCCATTAGCATCAGAGCCACCATGGCTTTAGCCTTGTCTCTAAAACAGGAGAATTATGACAATCTCCAGCCTTCCTCCCTCCTGCCTCCCTCCTCTCCAATGCTGAGAGCCAGCTGTGTGCCAAGCACAGTGCGGTGCTGGGGCTCATCCGGGCCCAGGGAGATGGGCTGTTGGCAGGCTGGATGTGCACCCCAGCCCC